>JAPPVO010000777.1:0-51349 GCA_030407325.1 Camellia japonica | reverse complement strand
AAAAAATTATTTGACCAATACTTGAAAATCAAACAAAATCAATTTTGTAAAAACACTAAACCAAACAATTTTGCGTTTTAAATTTTAGAATGAGTTTTTAAAAATTCTAAACCAAACAAGTTTTAAATTTTGAATTTTGAAAAATTAATTCAAAAAATTAACCAAACGCCACCCCCAAATGATTCACATGCAATTCTTACTCGTACTGTGGTGGTGCCTTACACTGATCGAATAACACCATAAATTCACTGCACAAAAGTCTTGCACACATTCTCAATTCTATGTGTATTTTATACACACTCGTCGTCGGTAGGTGGCCATTCAAAAGTTACCACCCACTAGAAAGTCACCATCCAATAGAAAGTCACCATTCAAAAGTTAAAAGTGTAGCAACCCTTCTACCATAACACGACCCACATGGTTTGGGTCCAAAGCCTTAAGGATTGACATAATATAATTGAATGGCAAATTATACCGGTAATTCTTGTATTTATTTTTTTTTATTATTTGGTCTTATATTTTTAATTGGTTTAATTTTAATTTTAATTTTTAAATTATGTCAATTTGTTCTAATTGATAATACCATTAGTATTTTTGACTAAAAATTATAACTGAATTTATTGAGGTTACCTTACTGAGTTGAGCAAACTTATAATTTTGTCTTAAAATCATAGCACATGTCACTTATGTGCGTATTTTTTATTAAAAAATGTTAATAATTGTATTCAATTGAACTAAATTGAGATAAAATTATAAATTTATGGTCAAAATTGAGTCAATCAAAATTATAAAGATACAAATGACACAAAAATCAAAATACAAAATTACCAATGTAATTTGTCCATAATTAAATTTTCATGACTAGCTAGAAGAACTGCATTGTAAAAGGACCATCACAATACAACGCCTCCCATCTCATTAGGCTAAGGTTGTGTTTGGTATACCTCATTGCAATGAAACACAGGTAATTATTTCCTAGAGTTAATAAGGTCATAAAGTGGGTATTTGAGGGCTTTTTTTTTTTTTTTTTGATTTTTTAAGAGTTAAAAAATCTAATAGTGTTTGAGAAATTACTACAAAAATTATTATTTTTAAGTGAAAAAGTTAATTAATATTTGATTTTTTTAATTTTTTTTTTTTAACAAACAAGGTAAGGTAATGAGTTTTTGAGTTTAAAAAATTATTATTATTCTTGACTAGTCCCCGAAAGTAACATACTAGTCTAGCTAGAAGCTAGTGTGGAACTTCCATTAGTCAAAACAATGTTTTTGACTTTGATATGTATCTGTTAGGAAGAATAATTCGAATTTTATCTTGCTTTGAAAGGCTTGAATTTTAGCTTGTTGATTGATCGGTCGATCGTCCGGTAAAAAGGTTAATAGTTAGGGTCAATAAGGTGATAATCGCAATAGACAAATATTGTATCAATCATTAGAACGATTGACTGATAAGCACAAATTCAAACTATTCATATAAGCTCAATTCAAACCATTAATCTTTATTGTGTTATGAAATATATATAGCTGGTATTCAAAACAAGTAGGAATTAGTATAGTGGGTTCAAACCTAGGGCTTAAGCAGTTTCATCTCTTATAGCATTGAGTGGCTAGAGCTGGTATTCATAACAACTTAACAAGTAGGAATCAATAAAGTGGGTTCAAGCTAGGGATTGAGCAGTTTCATCTCTTATAGCATTGAGTAGCCTGAGGTCTTTTTTGGAACATTTCAAATAAGTTATTTATTGATTTATTTTTATTAAATTATTTTTTTATATCTCTTTTTATAATAAATAAATTAGTCAAAAAATAAGTCATACTTAAAATAATCCTAAATTTAAGCATGTACCTAATTGGCCTAAGTCAACCTTGAGTCTCTGGGATTTATTGATATGATACCAAATTTTTTAAGTAGGAAATGATGTTACATTTTAGTAATTGTTGGAAATATAAATATAAGATTATTGTAAGAATTTTTCTTAAATATGGCTTTATGTGGCTTATACATGATTATATTAGATTCATCTCATTAAGTAAGATACATACATCAATTAGATGGTGACTAATTATTGATGAATGTACCTATATATACATAGGGCGTGTTTGATCGTGGGATTGGAGGGAGGGGGACTATCCACTATTTGGATTACAATCCAAATAGTGCTTCTTGTCCGCCGTTTGATTTTTTTTTAGTTCGCCGGACATGGAGTCCGGCCGGACTCTTTATCCCCATATGGGGGACTATTGTGTCCTGGGGGGGACAGAATGTGGGAGACTATCCACTGTTGGGATTAGATGCTAAAATGACCATTTTGACCCTCTACTATTTAATTATGTATTATATTTACTAAAATTCAATAAAATTTAAATGTCTCAATTTAAAAATAAAATAATTTTATTTAACTTTTTATTGATGTTTTATTTATTTAATTTTTAAAAATTTTTATAGATATTTTATTGATGTTTTATTTTAAATTTTGTTTATAATTTATTTAATTTCATTATTTAAATTTAATAGGTGTTTTATTTAAAATTTTAATTAAAAAATAATATAAATTTTATACAGGTTATTCAGTATTAAATGAAATTTTAATGATTTATTAAATAATTAAAAAAATAATGTCCTCTGTATTTTATTAAAACAAATTTATTTAATAAATCATTGTGTAAAATTTAAAACAGTAATGGTGTAAAAAATTTTAACACAGTAATACTTACCACGAATCAAATTTTAATAAAAGTAATGGTTACACAGTAATGGTTACACAGTAATCAAATTTTACACTTTTTATTTATTTATTTTTAATTTTAAAAAAATAAATTTATTTAATTGTGTAAAAAAAAAAAAATAAATTTTTATTTAATTTAGCTAAAAATAATTAAAATATTAAAGATATGTTTAATATTGCTATTACTTAGTAAACAATTGAAAAAGGGTAAATAGTCTTTTGTTCATTTATCCTATCCAGTCCGTCCAACCAAACGTTGGATTCACTAAAAATAGTCATTTCCAGACATCTAATCCCATGAAAAAACAACACGGATACATATCCAATCCGACCAAATAGTCCGGGAGATTCACAGTCCCATAACTCAAGTCCGATGGATTCTAATCCCCCCTTATCCAGTCCGTCCAATCAAACACACCCATAATGTATAGAAGACTAATGGAGATAGTGTCAATGCATTGAATGTGATAGATTTATTATGAATGAATCTTAGAGATGCATTATGTATCTATTATGTATCTATTGAATATAGAAGATACATTAATCTATCTAATAAGGTTATTGAATGAATAAATTCTTTGTTAGAAGATTACTAGTATAAATAGTTTAAGGTCAAACTACATTCTCTATCACAAAACTCAAGTTGTCACTACAAGAAGGCTCCCATCGCTTAGAGAGAGAGAAGTGGTTTGAAGATTTTAGATAAATAAAGAACTTGAAGATCAAGATCTTCTATTCTAGGTTTCTCTTTCTCAAAAGGGTTTTCATACTATCATGGATCAATGTATCTATACACTTATTTTGTATAGTAGAAATTCATATAGTTTTCATGTATAGAATTGAATCCTTAACGGTTTTTAGTTTATGTTCCGCAAAGTTTCCTATCAATTGGTATCAGAGCCAGGTTCTCAATTTTGAAGCATGAAACGTATGAGTATGAATTTCATTTTATGATGATGTTTTGTGTAACCAGTGCATCACCTTGATTTACACTTGTTCAATTTTATCTTTGTTTTTGGTCAATCTTTTATTCTATTGATATTAAAATAAAAAATTGTAAATTATTGAACAAGTGGTAATTA
Organism: Camellia japonica; assembly: GCA_030407325.1. NCBI lineage: Eukaryota > Viridiplantae > Streptophyta > Magnoliopsida > Ericales > Theaceae > Camellia > Camellia japonica. The sequence continues at coordinate 47,542 of JAPPVO010000777.1, read as the reverse complement.
AGATAATGCCTTATGCACTTATAAGTTTTGTTACACACTTATAAGTTGAAACATTATTGATCAGCCCAACGGAGTTCAACACTATGTATGTTTGAACAACCGAGATGATTAGTATAATAAATATAGTAATAAGTTTTTCAGCCCAACAATGTGCTTTAGTTAATAAAATAATATAAGACATTGAGTTTTTTTTCCCAACAGTGATAAACTTGTTACGGTCTTAATGATTATTTTATTTTATTTTATATTGTTTATTTTTATTAGTCATCTCATTTACTTTTATTCGGCCCAACGGAAGGATAACTTATGTCGTATCTAACTAGTTATGTTTTCTAGTTAGATATATTTAACTTGTGGTGTTATTTTTATTTATGACATATGAAAAGTAATTTTCTTAATTATATTAAGTTATGTAATGGATATTATGTGTTTGCAGTATTGAATCCTACTGCAATTAATAGTTACTTGTCTAGTATTGAAGCTTTGAGTGGAACTAATTTTAAGAAATGGAAAGAACAAATTGAAATTGTTTTGGGAATTATGGATTTAGACTATGCATTAAGAGAGCCAGCACCTACAAAGCCTAATATACAAGTTCTAAGGAACACATGGCTTTATATGAAAAATGGGAACGCTCTAATCGATTAAGTCTAATGATTATGAAAGGCTCAATTACACCTCAATTCAAGGAGCAATCCTGCTTCTGAAATGCAGTGGGCTATATGAAATCTATTGAAGAACAATTCATTGGAACTTTCAAATCCCTTGCTAGTACTCTCATGATTAAAATGATGACAATGAAATATGATGGTTTGAGTGGTTTCGTGAACATATCTTAAAGATGAATGACATGGCCTCTCAATTAAAGGGAATGGACATGGAAATTTCTGAAGGTTTTCATTATGACTTCTCTTCTTGCACAATTTGGTCCTTTCAAGATCAATTATAATATGCAGAAAGATAAGTGGAAGATGAGCAAGTTAATTGCCATGTGTGTTCAAGAAAAAGAGAGGCTTAAAGCTAAAAAGCCTGATATGGCTCACCTTACCACCTTGGGTCCAACCAAAAAGATTTTCAAGAAGGCAAAAGTAAGAAGAAGAAGAATGCAAATGATGAAACTCACAAGGCTAATGAAGAAAATAAGATTTGATGCCATTTTTGTCGAAAGAAAGGACACATAAGAAAAGACTGCTAGTTTTAAAGTTGGTTGGACAAGAAAGGTAACACTCAATGCTTTGTGTCTTATGAATCCTTTTTGGTAGATGTTCCACCAAATTCTTGGTGGATTGACACTGGTGCAAGTATTCACTTAACAATTCTATGCAGAGATACCTTACAAGTCGGAAACTAAATAAAAGAAAACGAACCATTACGGTCGGGAATGGAATAGAAGTGGACGCTGAGGCTATTGGAGCCCTTCGTCTAATTTTAGACTCTGGTTTCATTTTAGATTTAGTAAACACAGTTTATGTTCCTGTTTTTACTAGAAACCTAATTTTGTTTCACAACTTGATTCCTGTGGTTATGAATTTAAGTTTGGAAATAATGGAGTCTCTTTATTCCATAATTCTCATATGATTGGTTCTGGTACTTTATATGGTAATCTTTATTCATTGAATTTAGATTCCACTTATGCACAATCTCTTTTATCCTTTCATGTAAACGACTTGGTAAATAAAAAGAGAAAGCGAGTGAATGAAAATTCATCCATGTTGTGGCATAAGCGCTTGGCCACATATAAGAGAAAGGATGAACGTCTTATTAAAGACGAAATTTTAAGTTCACTTGATTTTTCTGATATTAGTACTTGTGTGAATTGCATTAAAGGAAAATACACAAAGACAAAGAAAAATGGTGCTATTAAAATGACTGAATTATTAGACACAATTCATACTGATATATGTAGTCCCTTTACTATTCCAACTATTTCTGGACATAAATATTTTATTACTTTTATTGATGAGTTTTCTAGGTATACTTATGTATATTATTCATGAAAAATCAGAAGCACTGGATATGTTCAAACTCTATAAAGCTGAAGTTGAAAATCAACGTGGTAGACGGATTAAAAGTGTAAGATCTGATAGAGACGGTGAATATTATGGTAGATTCACTGAGTCAGGTCAAAATCCAAGTGCTTTTGCTTTATTTTTAGCTAAAAATGGTATTGTTGTTAAGTAAAATGCTCGGTACACCTGAGAAAAATAGTGTAGCTGAGCGACGAAACTGTACTCTTTGGACATGATGAGAAGCATAATGAGTAACTCTGCTTTGTCAGATTACTTGTGGGGTGAAGTTTTAAAACTGTTGTACATGTTCTTAATAGGGTTCCTAGTAAGGCTGTGCCTGTAACCCTTATGAGTTATGGGTTGGTAGGAAACCTAATTTGAATTATTTATATGTATGGGGTTGTCCTGCTAAAGCAAAAATTTTCAACCCACAAATAAAGAAATTAGACCCTAGAACTATAAGTTGTTATTTCATTGGATATCCTGAGAGATCAAAGGGTTTTAGATTCTATTGTCCCACTCATAGCACAAGAATTGTTGAAACTAGAAATTTGTGTTCTTAGAGGATGAAGACATTAGTGGGAGTATGAATCTCAAAAATGTTTCTTTGGAGGAAAATCATGTTTTTACGCCTTCCACAATTATCCAAGAAAATAAAGTACTTGAACCTATTGTGGATAATGTTGGTACTCAAGAGATTTCTCACATTGAAATAGAAGTTGTCCCAGTTGTAGAACAACCTTTACGCAGATCACAAAGAGAAAAGAAACCAGCCATATCAGATGATATAAGGTTTACCTAAATGAGTGTGATATAGGCTTGGAGAATGATCCTTTTCTTATGCCCAAGCCATGAATAATGGAAATGCAACTCAATGGTTAAATGCTATGAAAGATGGGTTAAAATTCATGAAAGACAACAATGTCTGGGATCTTGTAGAATTGCCTAAGGGAGCCAAAACTGTTGGATGCAAATGGATTTTTAAAACCAAGCGTGATCCTAAAGGCAATATCGAAAGATACAAGCCAGATTAGTTGCTAAAGGATACACTCAAAGAGAATGGATGAACTATAAGGAAACTTATTCTCTTGTTTCTAATAAGGATTCCTTGAGAATAGTCATGGCCTTAGTAGCTCATTATGATTTAGAGTTACATCAAATGGACGTTAAAACATCCTTTTTAAATGGTGACTTGCATGAAGTGGTCTACATGGATCAACCTGAAGGTTTTCAGGATGAAAGCAAGGAAAATATGGTTTGTAGGCTTAAGAAGTCCATATATGGTCTAAAGCAGGCATCTCGACAATGATATCTTAAATTTTATGAAGTTCTCACCAAATTTGATTTTAAGGATAATGTGGTTGATCAATGTGTCTACCTTAAAATCAGTGGGAGCAATATTTGCATTATATTTTGTATGTTGATGATATATTGCTTGCTAACAATAATTTGGGAATCATATATGAGACAAAGCAATTCCTTACGAGGAATTTTGAAATGAAAGATCTTGGTGAAGCCTTTTTTGTCATTAGGATAGAAATTCACCGAGATAGGTCTCGTGATATTTTAGGATTGTCCCAAAGAGCCTATATCGAAAGGTTCTTAAAAGGTTCAACATGCAGAACTGTTCAAGTAGTGTTACCCTATAGTTAAGGGTGATAAATTTAGTGAATTTCAGTGTCCCAAAATAATTTAGAAAGGGAACAAATGAAAGAAATTCCTTATGCCTCTATAGTTGGGAGCGTTATGTATGCTCAAGTTTGTACACGTCCTGACATAGCATTTGTAGTTAGTATGCTTGGTCGATACCAAAAATCCCGGACTTGATCATTGGAAAACAGTTAAGAAAGTGTTGCGATATTTACAAGACACTAAGGATTACATGCTTACTTATCAAAGAACAGACAACCTTGAAGTAATTGGTTATTCAGATGCTGATTATGCTGGATGTAAAGAAACTGAAAGTCCACTTTTGGGTACATTTTTATGCTTGCTATTAAACTCATTTCATGGAAGAGTCATAAGCAGTCTCTGACAGCCTCTTCCACTATGGAGGCAGAGTTCATAGCATGTTATGAAGCCATATGTCATGCAATATGGCTAAAGAATTTCATATCTGGATTACAACTTGTCGATTCAATTTCAAGGCCCTTATAGATTTACTATGATAATGATGCTACTGTTCGGTTCTCTAATAATAACAATACTTCAGGAGGATCAAAGCATATTGATATCAAGTATCTAGTTGTTAAAGAAAGGGTTCTGAATCAAACTATTTTCATGTCTCATATTGGCACTACACTCATGTTGGCAGATCCTTTAACTAAAGGTCTCACACCTAAGCTCTTTCAAGAACATGTTGCGCGCATGGGCTTAGTAGAAAGTTTATCATGTTTAGACTTGAAATGAGTGCATTATGTTCATGATAAATGTTATGTTATAATCATCTTATGTTAGTAATGATTATGTTTGTTGTTTTCATTCTTCATACTTGTGCACAATTTAGAAGAAGATATAAACAACGGGACCGTTATAGATGAATTAGCATTAATCACCATTATGTTGCTAATGTCATCTCTGTGATTTAAGATTCACTTATTCATGTTGATGGAAAATATTAACACTATAACCATTGTACAGTCTTGATCAATGTGTAAATCACTGACTACAATGATTTGGTGCTAATAATTTCATTGAGCAGAATCTAATGGTGATGTTGCAATCTTCTAGTGGGAGAACGTGGGCCATATTATGATAATCTAGTGACGTAATATAATCATGCAAGCCAAGTGGGAGATTGTAAGAATTTTTCCTAAATATGGCTTAATGTGGCTTATACATGATTATACTAGATTCATCTCATTAAGCAAGATATATGTATATCAATTAGATGGTGACTAATTATTGATGAGTGCACCTATATATACATAATGTATAAAAAACTAATGGAGATAGTGTTAATGCATTGAATGTAATAGATTCATTATGAATGAATCTTAGAGATGCATTATGTATCTATTATGTATCTATTTGAATGTAGAAGATACATTAATCTATCTAATGAGGTTCATTGAATGAATAGATTCTTTGATGAGAAGATTACTAATATAAATAGTGTAAGGTCCCAAACCACACTCTCTATCACAAAACTCGAGCTGTCACCACAAGAAGGCTCTCATCGCCTAGAGAGAGAGAGAGAGAAGTGGTTTGAAGATCTTAGACAAATAAAGAACTTGATGATCAAGATCTTCTATTCAAGGTTTCTCTTTTCAAAAGAGGTTTTCATACTATCATGGATTAAGGTACGTATACACTTATTTTGTATAGTAGAAATTTATATAGTTTTCATGTATAGAATTGAATTGTTAACGGTTTTTAGTTTATGTTCTGCAAAGTTTTTTTATCAATTAGATCATGAACAAAGCAAAAAAATGAAGAAAATATTGCAATAAGATTGTAGTATATAGGTAAATAAAGATTTTTTTTTTACTAGGGTGGCCTTCGTTTCGCCTTGACTAATTATTCTCAGATACATATAGTTGGTTTCTCATCCCATATACGCCAAATAATCATAGAGTCAAAGTTGTTTGAGATAACTTCAAAGAAAATTGAGAAATCAAATATTTAATAATTGATTTAGCCCTGAAAGTTCTCTTTAATATTTATCGAAAGACTCCATCAAAAAGCAATATATATATACATGTATATATACTTGTTTAAAGGTGCTACAACTTAAAACCTTATCTAAATAATAAATAAAAATCTTCTTTGTTCAATGATCCGTCAAAAAATATTTCATGATCTGAAGACCTAACAATACCTATCTTATTATACTTGTAAAAATTTTCTTCGTAAGCCTTAAACAACCAACAAAATGATGACATAATAGTTGAGCCATGTCTTACACCCTTACACTTCTTCATCACACATTTTGTCACATTTACTTGTAAGCAAGTGTAGACAACCCATTTTGACCCCCTCTAAGACTTGGGCGCTTTATTCAAACACTCGATAATGAAAGTTACATTATGCAAATCATTCGGATCTTCAGCAAAAGAATTTGGTTTGAGCTCTAATCCCAAACCTTACACCATTTTGGCCAAACTATTTTAGACTTTGAAACCCTTATTCAAAATATTTTTTCAAATGTTTCTACGATGTTCGAGGCTCGCATTTGATTAAAATATTGCACTTTTTAGTAAAACAGTAAGGACAGAGTGGAAATAAATGGAAGAGAGGTGAACTCTTTGAAAAATCTTTAAAAACATCTTATTTATGGGTTTGGTTTTGAAGGAAATAAGAGGGGTTAGAAGAAAACTAGTTGGGAAAAAGGTTGAGCATAAACTGTTAAGAAAGAAATGAGCAGCTTCACTAAATTAGGACATCTCTCTACCACTTAGATTTTATATGTGAGGCCACTACCATTGGAAAGTAGACTTCTGGGGCTTCAATTTAGACTAAAAAATACAAAACGAGTCCGGATGAGGGAGATATGCTTGTTTAAAGTTGGGCTTGAAAGTGTTTTTGGGACCTAACTGGGTTTGTTTAGATTGGTCGTGGCTTGTTTAGACCCGGCCGGGTCTTCTTGGACCCGACTTTCATTTTTGGGCCCGCCGTGGGTTTTGTGGTCCAGCTAGGTCTCATTACGATAAATAGGACAGCTGCAGGAATTCGCTAGCTGCTTTTTTTGAAGATATTTTTGACCAATTTGGCTCAAACTCATAAATTCGACCTCTCCCTTAGAATTGAGGGTTAGCAAATTTTCTAAAAGCTTTGAAGAGCTAAAGAGAGCCCCCTAATCTTCAATACCTTTCTTCACCTTCAAACCTTCTTTAGCTATACATACACAATACATACACCATTAGAGCTTGTTCTTGAACCTTTTTTTTGAGATTTCAAACCATATTTCAGGAACTTGAGGGTGTTTAGAATCAGTTTGTTAACTAAGAGCTTACCTCTCTTTTCAAAAGATATAATTTTGCACTTCTTCTTTAATCTTCTTCTACTCTTTTCCTCTATTTTTTCTTTCTTTATATACTTTTTTCAGAGTATTTAGGGGGTGAAATATGTGATTTAAAGTTGCAAAAGTGAAGGGGTTAGCCATCCCTTCTTAGGCTTTGTTCTATAGGTTTTTCTCTACTCTTTTTACTTACTTTCTCTTGCTTTTGCCACTGCTTTTCTTGGTATTTATGGGCTATTTAATAGTTTTTTTAACTTATGCTTTGCATATGTTGTGTTGTTGTAAGTCCTCATGGATTTGGTGTTTTAGGACATAGACGCCAATCCGTTGAATTGAGCCTTTTCTTTCATTTTCATAGCTTTCATGTATTTATTTCCATAGTTTCCATGTACATATTCATGTCATCGTACTCACCCACTCTTAATTCACTCTGCAACCTCCTTCTTTCTTTGCTCTTTTGATCAAGGGGGTATATTAAACAAAAGATTATTGTTCTTGGTATAAGAAAGGGTTCCTCTGCTAAATGGTTTAATCTCTGGAGGTTTATTATCAGGGCATACGTCTTTCTTATGCTAAACACAAGCTCTTGTTTGACATCTCTCTTTATCACTGGTGCATTACTTCTAAGGGACTAACTTTCCATTTAGGCCCTTGGGAATCATAAGGAAAGGATTTCATTATAGCTCATTATTGGGTTTGGATTTAGAGTCATTATCCCCATTTCGGGTTTGACTCCGAATTCATTATGCTCGTAAATGGGTTTGATTCCTCCTTTGTAGTTTCCCCTGAAGAAAAGGGCTCGAAGAGTTCATTTCTTAAGTCAAGTCATGCTTGTTAATCTTTATCGCTTTGGACTTAGTGGACTTAAACATCACCATTGGACAAAAAGGAAGAAAAAAGAAAAAATAGAAAGGTAAAGTAAAAAGGGTAATAAAATTGGAATAAATTGGAGTACAAAGATAATAAATTGGCTAGATTAGTCGGACGTTATACTAAATCTGTCGCTTCTAGAATCATTGCATACTAAATTAGTGATGTTTGTGGTTCAAGAAGCATGCCTACTCCCTTCTTGAATTAACTTCATGATAAGGAGGTAATGTTTTTCTTTTTGTTTTGTTTATTGAATTCTTATCCTATTGCTTCTAAAGATCATCATGCAACAAATTTTCATTGGTTGATGATTTGAGAAGTGAATCTACTCCTCCTTTGAATATCTCCATGATAGGGAAAGGCAAAGAGGACAAACATTGCTTAGAAATACTCTGTCCCACTGTTTTTACTTTAGTGCACAAACAGTCCTGTTACAAAAAAGGGGCACAGGCGAATTTATTTGGACCCGGCTGGGCCTCATTGTGGGTCGGTCGGGCTCCAAAGTTTGGTAAACAGAGCACTTTTGTTGAAACAAAGAGCAGTGGCTGAGGGTGAAACAAAACAGTTTCCCAGGAGGCAGACAGAGCAATTTTTAAGGGTTGTCTTTGTTGGCACGTGTGGGATCCTTGTTCATTCTTTGCATATTATTGTTGTAATATTATTTTTGTAATAAATTAGATAGTATTCATTTGGATTTGTAATAAGTAGTTAATTCGGACCTTAAACATTCGAACCCTCTTGCATGAGGGCACATTTATAATATTGTGTATTCTTCAACCCCCATTTCTTTCTCCCTTTTATTTATCCGCTTATCATAGTTGTATATATTTTCCTTAGCATTCTCCATGACTCGTATCCATTCGTTATGCATGCATAAGGGTTGGCTCATCATACTAATCAATGTCAATTTCAAATTCCTTACTCGAATACGTGCTTTATTGCATGCCTTGAATTGACTCACATGCCATGCTAGTAGCGACCTATTAGTTGCATTTTGTATGTTGTATTAGTCATGTTGTATTGTTTAGGATCATGCATTTTTTCTAATGGTTTTATTTCTTTTTGCTTGCCTCGGCTGAGTACTAGGTGAGTATTTTTCCTTTAGCATATTGCATGTATGTTAGTGTTGCATATCAAGCATGTTCACCATAAGGCCAAGTGCTTAGTTGATATAAATTTTGAATGCTGGTGGATGAAGGTTGTTTTGCTTGAATTGGGACATTTGATCAATGTACATATGAATCCGCTTTTTCAAGCAACCCATATTCAAAACATTTTTCAAACAAACATAAGATCAAAATTTTCCAAAATGAGCGAAACATCTATACTTGTGTGCCTCACATAGTAAGTTAGCATTAATAATCGGAACAAGACATATAATGTAATAAAAATTCATCATGATTAGTAGAGGCCGATCTTTGATCGGGTGAGTGGGGTGCTCAATTCATAACTTTCCCTCTCATACCTAAGTTCTCGAGCCAAGACCCTTTGGTGATGAGGATAAGTGGCCTTTAGCACGAGTCACAAGTTTCCTAAATTTCCAAAAATATTTAAGTGGTGACTCTAAAATCTAGCAATGAGTCCATTTTGGCATCTTTAATGATTAAAATGGATTTCTTTCAAAACTGCCGGATTTGGGCTCATTCGTGTTTTATCATTTCAACAGAAAAACTAGCTATAGCAGGCCATGTTCTCAATTTTTTGAAATGATTTTTTTTGCCTTTGTCATCAAAAAGGCACTGTAGACAACCTATTTTTGACGCCCTTAAAACTTCGGGCCTTAAGTTGATCACTGATGATGAAAGTTATGTTATACAAACTTCATTTCTTCAGCAAAAAGAGCTTCTAAATCCAACTTACACCCCATTTTTAACCAAATAACCAAAACTATTTTAGACCTTAAAACCCTCTCTTTCAAAATATTTTTGAAAATGTTTCTACGATTTCCGAGACTCGCATTTCTTAAAAATTGCACTTTTCGGTAAATCGAGTAAGGAAAAGTGGAAATAAATGGAAAAGAAGTGAACTCTTTGAAAAATTTTAAAATATTATTGATAGGTTTGAAGTTGAAGAAAATAGAGGGGAGGAAAGAAAACTAGTTGGGAAAATGGTTGAGCTTGAAACGTTAAGAGAGAACTAGCATCCTCCACTAAATCAGGCCTATCTTTTTCACACTTAGAATTAGATGTGAGGCCACCACATTGAAAGTGAACTTCCGGGGCTTCAATTTAGACTCAAGAATCTCCTAAAGCTGAGTCCGGATGAGGGAGAAATGGCCGTTTGAAGTTAGGCATCAATCCGGTTAAGATAGAAATGAGCAACCTTCACTAAAATAAGATATCTCTTTGCACACTTAGAATTTAGATGGATATCCACAATTGGAAAGTAGACTTCTGGAGCTTTAATTTAGACTCAAGAATGGCCTAAAATCGAGTCCGGATGAAGGATATATGCCCATTTGAAATCGGGCCTGGAAGTAGATTTTTGTGGTCAGCCACTTTAGTGGCCTGTCGACCAGTTGTGCAAATTTTGACCATTTTGAGTGTTTTGGCCTCCCAAGTGTCCCCCACTAGTGGCCTGCGGCCACCAGTAGTAGCCAGTCGACCAGAAGAAGTGGCCTGCCAGCCACTTGTGTCAAAAAGCAGATTTTTTTTACAAATATTTGTGCCAGCTGTTCCCACATTGCTCCACCTGTCTCTATATAGATATTTTCAACTGAAGCTCATATATTTCTATATATAGAGGACCTTCTCTCTTGGTTTCAAGGTTAGAAAAATTTAGGAGTGAGAAAATATTTTTGAAGAACAAATTTTGGAAAATTCCTCTCTATAATTCTCTCTCTCTCTCTTCTCTCTCTCTCTCTCTCTCGCAACTTGCATAGCCTTTAGCCTTTGCCTAAACACTCTAAACCAAATCTAGAGAGATTCTTGTTAAGGTGATTTGAGCTTGAATTTGAGCTCTTAAGACACTTGAGAGTGTGAAATTGGTGGTTTGTAACTTAAGGGTTCATTCATCTTCAAGAGATGTACCTTTTCTTGCTTTTGCACTATCTCTACACCACTTGTTTTCCATATTTTCTACTATTTTTTAGACTGTTTATTATCTATATATTCTGGGCTGAAACTTGTGGTTTAAGGCCATTAAAGGTAGAGGGATTGATAGCCCTTCTTTACACCTTGTTTCTAAGGCCTTTGCTCTTGTGTTTCCCACATTCTCATCATCTTTTTTTGAGATTTTTACCACTGGATTTTAGAGTTTTTCAGAGGCTAAAAATCATGTTTTGAGGTCCCAAAAATGGAGGGGTTAGCCACCCCTCTTTTGGCTTGTTTACTAGATTAAATTCTCCATTATTTTAGCTTAGTCTTTTAGCTATTTTTACCTAAATTATAGCACTATTTTTTCTTACTTTAGGACTGTTTTGGGATAGTTGTGTCATTTACACTTTATATTATATGCTTGTAGTGTAATGGTCCTCATAGGTTTGGTGGTTTAGGCCTTAGCCACCAACCAATTTGAGTTGATAGCATTTGTTTATGGCTTTCTATACTTGTTTTCACCTCTAATCACTTCTACAACCTCCCTCCTTTCTTGGCTTTTGCTTTGCTTTGAAAGTTGGCTCAAACTAGTTGCTTGTTTAAAGCAGGAGATTGAGGTATTGTGCTTAATGGTTTAATCCCTTTAGGGGTTCATTACCAACGGCATGACACTTCTCTCATGCCTAAAACAACTCTTGGTTTGATGCTTCTTTCCATTAGAGGACTTAAAGCTCATCTTTGGACTTAATTTACTAAGGAATGGTTAGTAATTAAAATGGAGTAATAAGATGAGAATTAAAAATGATGCAAGATAATAATTTGGTTTGGGTTCAATCAATCGTTAATTGAACCCTTGAGTCTTGAATCGTTTCATACTTGTTAGTGATGTAAACAGTTCAAGAGTCATTGTCAACCACTGCCCTTTATCAATCCATGATAAGGAGGAGGTTTAAGAGTCTTTATTTGTTGCATTTATTGAATTTGCACACTTTGGTTCATAGGCTATCATGCAATGAAATTGCATTGATTGATGGTTTGTTAATCAAGTTTACCACTCCTTTGAGCAGTTTGATAATAAGGAGGGGTAGGTTGTACAAACAACCCTTGAGAATATCCTGTTCTTGCTTGGTTTGCTCTCTGTTGTAGTAAGAAAAACCAAGCATCAGTGGCCAGCAGGCCACCACTTCTAGCCTACTGCCCATCTTTGCAAAACCAAACAGTGCCCTTTTGAAACAAAACAGAGTTGGTTTTGAGGTGAAAAATTGTGCAAGTGTTCTACTATGCAACAGAGGTATCTGGCAGCAAAACAATGGCTTTTTGGGTGAAAATCCGCGCATGCATGAGCATTCCTCATTTCCCGAGGCAGAGTAGTTAGAGTAGTTAGCTTAATACTTCTCTTATATTGTATTATGTTGTAATTAGTTAATTTGTAATTCATTCGTTAGTTCTAATTTGTTAAATAGCTAATTAGTGTAATTAATTAGTTAGTTACATAGACTATTAATTGTTGTTGCAATAATTATTTAAGTATCTTAGCTAATTATTTCATTCGGTTTGTAATAATTAGTTAATTCATTTTGTAATAGCTAGTTAATTAGTTTTGCTAGTTAGTTTTTTCAGACCCTCTTGCGTGAGGGCGCAAATGTTGTAATAATGTGTATGTTTTCCAACCGCACATCTTTCTCCCTTTTATTTACCTGCTTATGATGGTTAGTTTTAGAACATCATGTTTCTTTTAGCATCTCTCATGTTTGCATCCACTTGTATGGCATCATTGAGGCTCAGCGCATCATTCTAACTTGCATCATTAGTTAAATGCCTCTTTGAATACATGCTTCGACCGCATGCTATCAAATTAATTCATATGCCATGTTAGTGACCGAGCCTAGTAATTGCATGCGTTGCATTAGTCATATTGCATTCATTAGGATCATGCATTTTTCCTAACTCTTTTGTTTATTTTGGCTTGGAGTACTAGGTGAGCTTTTACTCGCTTTAGCATATCGCATGAGTATGATTATTGCTATATCTAGCATGTTCACCATGAGGCTAATTGCTTAAATAATATAACTATTTGAATGTCTGTGGATGAAGGCTAGTTGTTTTGACTTGGGATAATTTGATTAATGTCCATTTTAGCCCACTTTTTCAAGTGGCAAATTCACAAAACAATTTCAAATAAAACATGAAATCAAATGTTTCAATTATTGCAAAATTAGTCTATACTTGTGTGAGTCACATAGTAATATAGCTAATAATCGGAATAAGAGCATATAATACAAATAAGAATCACATAATGATTAGTAGAGACTGATCTTTGATCAGGTGAGTGGGGTGCTCAATTCATGACCTTCCCTTCTCGTACCTAAGTTCCTGAGTCGACACAATCTTGGTGATGATGGACACATGGCTTTTGGCACGAGTCATGGGTTTTCTACTTTCCCAAAGTATTTAGGTGGCGACTCTTTATCTGGCAAAGCAGTCCATTTTTGGCAATTTGATTCAAAATCAATTTTTCAAAAGATTTGTCGAATTTGGACTCTTTGGTATTTATCTATTTCACATTGCACTTGTGGAATCAGATTCAGAACCGCGGAAGTCCAATACTGTAGGGCTATTCGTCTTCCGAAAGAGGGCATGAAAAGTCAAGCTACAAGCACAGAGTACCAAAAAACCTAAATGAGGATTGCTTAGTGCTATAATAGTGGTACAAATGAAATGTTGGTACAATTTGTCGTATATCACATATTAGTGAAACTCACAATATGAAGGGTGTGATTCTCTCTTTCTTTCTATTTATCATTCATGTTGATGGAAATCCTACACAATCATACACAATCAAGGTTCACAACAATTGAATTTAATTTGTCAAAAATAATTTGGAAACTAAAATACTTTGAAAACTTTTTTCATTTCCAAAAAAATGGCAATAATTTTCAAAAAAAAAAAAAAGGTTTCTCTTCCTTCCTATTTCTCTCTGTTGGGGATTGTTTTAAAATAAAATGGGTTTAATTTTTATTATTTTTTAAAATTTTCCTTGTTTCCTTTGGAAAACTATTTTAGCTTTGTGATTTATTCCACACCAAAAACATGAGAGAAAAAAATGGGTTAATAAACATCCATATGAAATATTTCTTTGAATAAGAAATTGTGGGAAAAGTGCTAGAGTGCATGCTCATACACCACAAGGGCACCATTCGCACACGTGGTGTGGGCTCTGTGCGAGTCTGGTTACGATTACGTAGGTGTGTCTCATCGTTGCACCCATTCAGCTAGGATACTCCAAAATTCCAAAGCAATAGAATTCAGATATCAACTTTAAAATATTTGGTTTTCTCTCTCATAATTTCAAGTTTTCAATCAAGACCTTTCTGTATCGGACCAATTTTTCTGGTTTTCATTTATTCAAAGGTATTCTAATCTGTCTTCGTTTGTGCAGAGGCAAATAAAAGATCTTTAGATCAGTTTTGTTGTATCCTAAAGCAGTATTCCTAACGCTACTCGAAGTGTAAATTCAAGTTGTTTATTTTGAAGTGACATCATCAATATCATTATTCCTGAAAGACTTGCCCCAACACTCTCTTCAGCCACCCCTCCTCTAATAAATCACAAAACATATATTTTCTTTTTTTATGTTTTGAAAAGATGTGTGTCAAGTTTTTGATGTGCAGTTTTTGTTAGAAATTATGGTTTTCATAGGCTTATTTTGGGCCACCTTTGAGCCCAAATTTGAGTGGGGCCCACACCTCTTTTGGGATGGATCTAAAGAGGTGTCGTGTTCCTTGTCGCGTGGCAAGTCACACGGTAAAGATGGTTCGTCAAAACCATGGAAAGTTGAAGAGTCAAAATGTGGGTTTCCTTAAATTGGTTGTCCGACATTGAAACTTTAAGAGAGCTAGTGTGAGTATATAAGCTCTAGGTGGACATACTTTGGGTTGGGCCCCAAGGGGCACCCCAAGTTTTGTAAGGAGGGGACTTATGAACAAAGTGAGCTTGGCCCAAAACCACCACACGCGCGCCTCCGCCGTCATTCGTCCGACCAGTTATGGGCTGGGTCGGGTCGGGTCCAAACTTTAATTTTTGGACAAAATTTGTTTGAATTTTTATTTATTTATTTTTATTTTTATTTTTATTTTTCCACAATTTTTGCAGGAAAATTTGAATTCCTAATGGGAAAAAATTCAAACATTTGCGCCAAATTTCAAAAATTCAAACCTGAACAGTGACATCCCTTTCTTCGCCAATCGTTTCTCTTCACTCCGATAGTTTTCAGGTTCGCACCTGTTCGGAGGGCTTCCAAACCCATCCGAACAGTCACTTTCTTGCCTATAAATTCAGACCTTCTCCAACCAAATCACTAATTTGTTTTTCTTCATTTTCTCTGTATTACTCTTCTGCACACTGTTCTTATATTTTTTTTGTAAAAGAGAGATACAACTTAGTCTGTTCGCTCAAACCCAGATTGTAGTGCTACAATTCTAGAATATAATCGTTGCATCCTAGGAGATCGGTGTTATTTGCTCTCAAGCACCGTAGTGAGGACGTAACGATCTTAAGAAAAGGGTGTCCAACACACGCCTCGGTTGCCTTTCCTTTCTGCATTTCTATACAATAGTAATCTGTAAGTTGTTTTGTATGTAAATTTATTCTGTATTATTTTAGTGTGTGTTTTTGTTCTAGTTTTAGACTTGAACAAGAAATTTCTTTTCTTTCTTCGTTTTTAGAAACATTTTTTTCTGGGTTTTGGGACTTAAAATTTACATTTTGAAATTTATTTTTAGAATTTTATTTCCAGTCGTGTTTTATGTTTAAATACACACAGTTTGCTATTTAGTTTAAATAGGTATTTCCCACAACTTAAGATCGTTATTATTTTTGTTTTGCTCTGTGTGTATTTATTTCGTTTCTGAAATTGTGATTTTTAGAAAAATGGCAACGGATAGTGCTGAGACTATTCCGACCTTGACCCCAACAGTCTCGGTACCACCGCCAGTGACTCCTACGGTGCCAATAAACCATGGAGAAAAACCAAAAAAAATCAATGGAACAGAGTTTAAGAGATGCAACAAAAAATGTTATTTTATCTTACAACTTTGCATTTGGCCCAGTATATCCGTGAGGAGGCCCCGAAACAGACAGAGGGGAAGGACACTGATCGTCAACTTGTTGCTGCAATAGATGCCTGGAAGCAAGTTGACTTTCTGTGTTGAAATTACATATTAAATGGACTTGATAATTCTTTATACAATGTATATTGTGTAAAGAAGACAGCTAAAGAACTTTGGGAATCTCTTGAATTGAAATACAAAATTGAAGATACCGGTGTAAAAAAATTTGTTGTCGGACGTTTTCTGGATTTTAAAATGTTAGATTCCAAAATGGTGGTTGGCCAAGTCCAAGAAATTTATTTGATCATACATGACATCATTTCTGAAGGAATGATTCTAAGTGAATCATTTCAAGTTGCTACTATTATTGAGAAACTTCCGCTAGCATGGAAAGACTTCAAAAATTACTTTAAACACAAACGCAAGAAAATGAAGTTGGAAGAACTTATCATGCAAATGAGGATTGAAAAGGACAATCGAAAATGCGAGAAGAAGCCTGGGAACCAAGTGATGCAGGCTAAGGCAAATGTTGCGGAACAAGGACAGAGTTTAAGGTTCAACAATAACAAAAAGAGAAAACATGATGGCAAAGGGTCCAAGCAAGGTTTCAAAGGTGAGAACAACAAAAGATTCAAAGGCAAGTGCTATGTGTGTGGTGGTGATGGACATCGAGCAAAGGATTGTCGAAGCCACAAAGATGGAGCAAGTTCTGGCAAGAAATTGGCACAAGCCAAGATAACCGAAGGTTACAATCTTTCTAAGGGATTGGCAGATATCAACCTTTCTGTAGTAGTCTCTGAGGCTAACTTGGTGGGCAACCCTAAAGAATGGTGGGTAGATATTGGAGCAACCCGCCACATTTGTGCTGATAAGAAAATATTCACAATTTACAAAGTGATGGAAAATGGCGAACAACTATTCATGGGAAACTCCTCCACATCAACTATAGAAGGACAAGGGAAGATAGTGCTAAAGATGACCTTGGGAAAGGAACTCACTCTCAACAATGTACCCCATATTCCAGAAATTAACAAAAATTTAATTTCTGGGTCATTGTTGATTAAGAACGGGTTTAGGCTAGTATTTGAATCTGAAAAAGTTGTACTTACTAAAGCTGGGATGTATGTAGGCCGTGGGTATATAACTGATGGCCTTTTTAAGCTCAACGTGTTAACTATTGTACCCACTATTGCTTCTAATAATAAGAACACATCTTTTTCTTATATTGTTGATTCTTCTTATTTATGGCATGGTAGATTAAGACATGTAAATTATGGTTCTTTGCATAGACTTGTTAATCTAGATTGTTTACCTAAATTTAATCTTGATCCTAATCAATGATGTGAAGTATGTGTTGAAGCTAAAATGACTAGAGTATCATTTAATAAAATTGAAAGAAGTACTGAGCCACTAGCTTTAATTCACATCGACTTTGGTGATTTAAAATTTGTGCAAACTAAAGGTGGTAAAAAATACTATATGACTTTTATTGATGATTGCACTAGATATTCCTATGTATACTTATTGCGAAGTAAAGATGAGGCCTTAGAAGCTTTTAAGCAATATAATGTAGAAGTTGAAAATCAACTTAGAAAAAACATTAAGGTTGTAAGAAGTGATAGAGGCATTGAATATGATGCACCATTTGATGAGTTTTGCTCAGAACTTGGTGTTATTCACTAAACCACTACACCTTATTCTCCTCAATCAAACAGAGTGGCTAAAAGGAAAAATCGCACTCTTAATGCCATGTTGATAAGTTCGGGTTTACCCCAGAACTAGTAGGGGGAGGCTATTTTATCAGCAAATTATATCCTAAATAGGATACCCCACAAGAAAACTAACCAAACATTTTATGAATTATGGAAATGTCATCAACCTTTTTATAATTACTTAAAAGTGTAGGGGTGCTTGGAAAAGGTGGCAATCTCTAGTCTTAAAGAGACTAAAATTTGACCAAGAACCGTTGATTGTGTATTCATTGGCCATGCCAATAATAGTAGTGCATATTGATTTTTGGTAATTAAAGTATTTTCGATATACACACAAATACTATCATCGAGTCAAGAAATGCATAATTTTTCGAACATATCTTTCCTTGGAAAAGGATGAAGAAAATCAAATTCCTATAGATACAGAGACAATGGTTCAACAAGCCGAGTCATCTGAATTGGAAGAGTCAAGTTCTAATAAACGAACTTTTACTGATGCCATGGAAAGTGGTAAAGACCAACAAGAAGATGAGCTTAGACGTGGAAAAAGACTAAGGACATCTAAATCTTTTGGTCTAGATTTTCTAACTTTTCTGTTAGAAAATGAGCCTCAAAGCTTTAAGGAAGCAATGTTAGGTTCTGAAGCACCATTTTGGAAAGAAGCTATAAATGGCGAAGTTGAGTCCATTCTACAAAACTATACTTGGGAATTGGTTGATCTTCCTCTAGGGTGCAAACCACTTGGACACAAGTGGATTTTTAAAAGGAAAATGAAAGTGAATGGGTCAACTGATAAATAGAAGGCTCGCCTTGTAATTAAAGGGTATAGACAAAAGGAAGGTTTTAACTACTTTGACACATATTCCCCTATAACAAGAATAACATCCATTCGCATGCTTATAGCTATAGCAGCATTATATAATCTTAAAATACATCAGATGGATGTTAAGACCACCTTTCTAAATGGAGATTTAAATGAAGAAATCTACATGGAACAACCCAAGGGATTCAAACTTCCTAGCCAAGAGATGAAGGTGTGCAGACTTGTCAATTCTTTATATGGATTAAAGCAAGCACCGAAACAATGGCATGAGAAATTTGATCATGCTATGATTTCGGATGGGTTTAAAATAAACAAGTGTGACAAATGTGTCTATGTCAAGAATATCAACAAATGTTATGTCATCATTTGTCTCTATGTAGATTGTTAGGTTTTTATTCTTGGCAATCCTATTTGACAAAACTCCTTTTAGTTGTAATTTTGTTCAACTTTTATTTCAGTGAGACTATGAGTTTTTAAATCTGAATCCAACCTGAATTGTGCCTTGCAGAGATGTTTCAAAAGTTAATTCTTTCATGTTTGCCACTTCGCTAACTATGTCGGGGATCTCAAAATTGCAGTCGAAGTTGTTTGTCAGCTCCAATGGCCATTCTTGCGCTCGAGCAGAGATCGCGACCTTTCAGAAGTTTCACTCGCCTGTAAAAGTACTGGGAGTTGTTTTTTCCCGCTCGAGCGGCCATTCCTACACTCAAGCATAGATCCGCTCGAGCGGCAATTCCTGCGCTTGAGCGGAGATCACAGATCTATTTTCTATAAATATGTGTTTCAGTCCAATTTTAGGGTACGACTTCCAGATCTTCTTCTTGGGTATTAAGGTTTTCATCTAGGGCTTCTTTGCTTATTTCCTTTGATATCTGTGAGAGTTTAATCATGAATTAAGTGGATTATATCAAAGGGTTTGTTTGTTTTATTTATTCAATACAAAAGAAAGAGTTATTCTCGGTGGATTCCGTGAAATTTGGGCTTGAAACTTTGGTGGATTCTAGAGTGGCTCATCGTCGTGGATTCGACATCGACGTTGTGGATTCAACGTTGGGCAAGATAATTTCAAGGTGAAAACCATTGTGGAAGAGGCATATAGGGGTTGGTTCAATTCAAGTATGGATTCGCTAGGTAATTGAGAGTACACTTATGTAATTCCTTTTGTCTTCTTAGTAGATTGTTTTGTGATTTTGGTCCGTGATTTTTTTATCACAATTGGAGACGCTCCAATTGTGATTTTTTCCACATTAAAATCATTGTGTTGATTTGTCTTGATTGTTTGATTGGAATTGTTATTTACTGTTTAAAATTGATACATAATCACAAATCAATATCTAGGGAATTTTTAGATTCTTCATAGATGATCTGCTCATCATTGGTAGCAATATCAAAATGATAAAGACTACCTAGAAATTGTTAAACAAAAGGCTTGACATGAAAGATATGAGAGTAGCAAATTTCATACTTGGAACGAAAATTTCTAAAACATCTGATGGGTATGACAATTCTTTGGGTATGAAAATTTCTAAAATTTCTAAAACATCTGATGGGTATGAAAATTTCGAAAATTTCTATGTTGGGAAAATTCTGGGAAAATTTGGGAAGCATGACAACCGTCCTGCTAAGACACCTATAGATGCTAATGCTCATTTATTAAAGAATACAGGAGAAAGCATATCACAAGTAGAATACTCCCAAATCATTGGAAGCTTGATGTACTTAATGAATTGCACACGGCCTGACATAGCCTTTGCAGTCAGCAAATTAAGTAGGTACACAAGCAACCCAGGGAAGGATCATTGGACAGCTATAATTAGGGTGCTTAGATATCTAAGACATACCCAAAATTATGGATTGCATTATACAAAATATCCAATAGTACTTGAAGGGTACAGTGATGCGAATTGGATATCGGATACCAATGACTCAAAGTCCACTAGTGGATATGTCTTTACTCTAGGAGGCGCAACAATCTCTTGGAAGTCCTCCAAGCAAACTTGCATTGCAAGGTCTACAATGAAATCAGAATTTATAACTTTAGATAAAAGTGTGACTTCGAAATTTCCCAGAAGATATTCCAATGTGGCCAAAGCCTTGCCAGCTATATGCATACACTGTGATAATGAAGCAACAATATGATGGGCACAGAATCATATGTATAACAGCAAGTCTCGACACATTCGTCGACGACATAATACCGTTATACAGTTGCTCTCAAATGGTATAATTACCATTGACTATATAAGGTCTAAAGATAATATCGCGGATCCATTAACGAAAGGGTTAGCTAGAGAGCAAGTGTTTAGTTTATCGAGGGGAATAAGATTAAAGCCTATTAACTAAGAATCGCAATAATGACAACCCAATCTAGAAGACTGAAGATCCCAAGAACTAGGTTCAACTGGACAACCGAATTATGGAGATTCCCGAATCACTAGAGAGGTTCTCTCTCCTACCCATTTTCTATGATAAGAAGAGTGATCCCTGCAGTGTAATCAGGATAAGCTTTGTTTTTAATGATTCTTATATCTTGGTTATCCATAGTGGAGTATGGCAAGACATTCTTAACAAGAATTACCTATATAAGTGTGAATTGGGCCGGTTCTATGAGAATTAAAAGGCTGAATTCTTTAGAGCACTCAATGAATCATGTATTTTTCAGGGCCAAAATGAACACAACCGTAGAACAAAACTGTGTTTAGTAATACTCTGTGTGTAATCTATTGTCTTGGCTTACACCAATGGCTGAATTATTCAAGCCATCACGTCCACTGGACAACTAGTAAGTCCGATAGGTTTTCACTAGGGGAGGCTCAAAGCCAAAAGCTACCTATCTCGAAGCTGGGCATCTCCTTAATGTACTCTCTAGCATTTTTTGCATATTGTTGCATGTCTGTTTTCGTCAACTCCATTCATGTGGGGGATTATTGGAAATTGTGATTTTCGTAGGCTTATTTTGGGCCACCTTGAGCCTAAATTTGAGTGGGCCCCACACGTCTTTTGGGATGGGTCCAAAGAGGTGACGTGTTCCTTGCCACATGGCAAGTCACACGGTGAAAACGGTTCGTCAAAACCATTTATGAGTGAATGGGAAGTTGACATCGTTTTCGAGTTCGTGAAATGGGAAGTTGAAAAGTCAAAATGTGGGTTTCCTTAAATTGGTTGTCCCACATTGAAATTTTAAGAGAGCTAGTATGAGTATATAAACTCTAGGTGGATATACTTGGCTTGGGCCCTAAGGGGCACCCCAAGTTTTGTAAGGAGGGGAGTTATGGACAAAGTGGGCTTGGCCCAAAACCACCACACGTCCACACGTCCAGCCGAATTGAGCCGTGCCAGGCGCGAGTGTGGGTTGTGGGTCGGGTCCTAGCTTTATTTTTTGGACAAAATTTGTTTGAATTTTTATTTATTTATTTATTTTTATTTTTCCACAATTCTTGCGGGAAAATTTGAAGTCCTAACGAGAAAAAATTCAAACATTTGCGCCAAATTTCAAAAATTCAAACCTGAATAGTGGCATCCATTCTTTCTCCGGTCACCTCTCTTCACTCCAGCGGTTTTCAAGTTCGCATCTGTTCGGAGGGCTTTCAAACCCATCCAAACAATCACCTTCTTGCCTATAAATTCAGACATTCTCCAACCAATTCTCTCATTCATTTTTCTTCATTTTCTGTATATTACTCTTCTGCATACTGTTCTTATATTTTCTGTAAGAGAGGGATACAACTCAGTCTGTTCGCCAGACCCAGATTGTAGTGCTGCAATTTTGGGATTTAGTCGTTGCATTTTGGGAGGTCAGCGTCATATGTTCTCGAACACCGTAGTGAGAGCGTAACGATCATAAGGAAAGCGTGTCCAACATATGCCTCAGCTGTTTTTCCTTTCTGCATTTCTATACAGCAATAATCTGTAAGTTGTTTTGTATGTAAATTTACTCTATATTATTTTAGTGTATGTTCTTTCTCTAGTTTTAGACTTGAACAGGAAATTTCTTTTCTTCCTTCGTTTTCAGAAACATTTTTTTTTTTTGGGTTTTAGGAATTAAAATTTACATTCTGAAATTTATTTTTAGAATTTTATTTCCAGTCGTGTTTTATATTTCAATACACACAATTTGCTATTTAGTTTAGATAGATGTTTCTTACAGTTTTCACAAATATGTATACATATTTCCTGTATTTTGAAAGGGTCATGATAAAAGGTGTGTGTCATATGTAAATTATGACATTTGTCACAAATATCATAACTAAATCATTTTTAGTCATAGTTTGGAAAAAAAAATGAGTCATAACTAAACAACACATAAATAATGTTATAACATTATAACTCAAATAATGTTATAACCAATATCACAATGTGTATAATTAAATTATATATAATATTACAATAGATCATAATTATATATCACAAATATCGTAACTAGAAATTTTTTGTTTTGAAAATAGGCAACATTAAAACTGTCCTAAATGGTGGCCTTTTTATGCTTTGCATTACCAAGAAATATCAAGACAAAACAAGTGCCAACTATGTGGGGGATTTTTATGGGATTAGCCTGGCAGTCAGAGTTTGCGATTTTTGTTCAAGAAGTTTCATGTTCGAATCTCAAGAGTGGATCAATGATGAAAATTTATTATTGACGGGAAATTATTCAATATTCTCAGAGTACCATATATTCGTATTCTGTAATTAATTATCATTTAATGTCTCCTTATGTTTCTTAATCACTTGACACAATATTTCATCTACCCAACTTCTTCACCAATCAAAATGCTATGAAATATCACGTGTGTATACTTTGAAATTATTAAATTATTACCCGTTATTGACTCCCTTAAGATTACTCCAAGATTTAGATTCAATAATTACCTAGTATTTATTGGATAAGAGACTATATGGGACAAAGCGTCGGACACACACACAAAATATATACGTGTGTGTGTGTGTGTGTGTGTTGGTTTTTCACTTTCATGGTATTGGAATTTCATTTACTATTTGGAAATGTATAGACCCACAAATGTCAAGGTCTAGCTTTGTGATTTGTAAAATGTGATAGAGGGGCAACCGCATTTGATGGAAACAGTATTATATCTAAGATCAAATCGATAGATTGAAAGTGTAGTCATGAGTGCATGCTTCATCATTAGGGCAAAGAATGTATGTATATTGCTCCACAAGCAATTAGCATTAGGGTTTCTCTTTTCTCTCATGTCTTTCTTGCCTCCTCTTTTTCTTTTTCTTTTTCTTTTTCTTTTTCTTTTTCTTTTTTTTTTTTTTTTTCCTTTCTTTCATACTTTTTTTTATCATTTGGTCAAAGGGACAGTGCTAGCATCATTGGGACATCAACTGCTACATACAGAAATATTTATCATTATTGATTTCATATATAATTATATATATATGGCCACCCTCATTAATGGTTAATCATTTTCAAAGAGCCTATTTGACTGCCTTTATCTTTTATTTGATCTTTGATAAGCATCTTCACCAACTTATATCACCCATTAAATCTAGTCTCGTTTGGTAACTTAAGCTCCGTTTGGTAAGAGTTTTGAATTATAGTTTCACCCATTGATTTGAGTGTGTTATTTGTTTTGAACTTTCAAATCATAATTCTATACCCATTTCTCAAAACTCAATTCAAAATATAATCATTACTTTTCAAAACTCATAACCAAATACATAATTCAAAACTCTTTTTAAAACTCAATTCAAATCAATATTTTAATTTTTTAAATATTTTAAATATTTAAATATTTTAAAATATTTTAATTTTGTTAAGATTTTAAATATTTTATATTTAAATATGTTACGATTTTTTTAATTTTTTAATTTTTTGAATATTTTTAAATATTTTAATTTCAAAATATTACGATTGTAATTTTTTAAATTTAAATATTTTATAAAAATAAATTCAAACTCTATTTAATAAAAATATTTTTAAATATTTTAATTTTTTTGTTATGTATTTAGTTACGATTTGAGTATAGAGTTGTGAAAGTAGTATAGAGTTTCGACTTATGTTTTGGTTATGAGTTTTAAAAATAATTTATTAATTGAGTTTTGTTTTATGTGTTTGGTTACGATTTGAGTGTAAAGTTATTTTTAAATTTAAAATATTAACATTTTAAATTATTTAAATTTTTTGAATATTTATTTTAATTTTTTACTTATTAAATTTTTTAGATTATTTAAATTATTTAAATATTTATGATTTAAATTTTTTGAATATTTATTTTGAAAAAAAAAATATTTCCTTTGTAGTATTTTCAATTAAAAAATTGATTAATGTTATTTTCTGTTAATAATAAATTTTTGTAATTGAATTTTAAAAAGAGTTTGGTTATGAGTGTTGATCAAAATTTTCAATAGTGTGAAAGTAATATGTTTTGTCATGAGTTATAACAATTTGAATTAAGTTTTGAAAACTCTTTCCAAAACTCATAACCAAACAAATTTTCTTACTTCACATGTCAAATCAAACTTTCAAAACTCAATTCCACACTCAATTCAAAACTCAATTCAACACTCTATTCAAAAACCATAACCAAACAAATTTTCTACGCTCAAATAATAATTCCACAACTCATAAACTCAAAATACAACTTATACTCTCAAATCATATTTACAAAACTCTACCAAACGCAACCTTAATTTTTCAGTAAAACAATCAAAAAAAATTATAAAAATATTTTAAAAATTGAAAGTCATTAAAAAAAGATCAAAAGTAAGGGTTATCAATGAAACGGATCGGGCTTACTTGACCTGCAATTATTGTGTCTACATCCCATATATTAATGGATTTTTCGGATTTTGATAATCAACGGACTAGTACAGGTCGGGTTTATTTAAAAAAATTAAAATCATACTCCACCCGTAAATCTAAATCTTACGGGTCAAAATCAAACTGAACCGGGACTATACATTTTTTATTAGACTTATATTATTAAGTTATACACATTTATTTTTTCTTTTTTAATAATTCAGATGATCAAATTAATACTATTAAAACAATCAAATTAAAGTATAAATTCACCAAATTAACAAATTATGACAATGACAATGTTATATGTAAAAAGTTGAAAGTTAGGAAAATATCACTAGTTACTGTGAAATTCAATTTTAACAAAGTACGTTTTGTGTATTTTTTTTAAAGTATAATTTACAAAGATAATATGGGTTGTCAGAAGTTTTTTATTTTTTTTATTTTAAATGGAACAATATTGATTTTGATGGATTAAAATTGAATTTAATAGTGCTATTTTTTTTTTCTTTTTTTTGCATAATATTAATTTTGTTTGGACAAGATAATTTGAATTACGCTTATGGGATGATCTGCCTGGATTTACTCATGCGGGTTTGTATGAGGTAGGCTCATGGGTAGATTTGGGGTTTCAAACCTTTATCTAAAATCCTAAATCATCTTCAATGGGATGGGATGTGATTGGATGGAATGGAATGGGATGGGATGGGCTAGGCAGTCAAACAAGCTGTGATGGGTTGAATGGGTTGGGTAATATCGGATTTTTTGACCGCAGATCATTTGATAATTCCTAATTAAAAGGTTATAGCCAAAAATTAATCATATACACCATTTATTCATTTTTTTTTCCATAAAATTAAAAAAAAAATTATCAAATACATTAACTTTTTTCACCTCATTAAAAAGTAAAAAAATCCAAAAATCACGATAAAAGCCAAACTCCAAACGAGTTATCACAGTAATTCAACACTTCGTATTTAAAATTGAAGTAAACTATATTGTTTTGGGTATTTAATTTTAAAAATAAAATTTTAAATTATTATTGTTTTAATAACGTGTCTTAACGGAATAAGAATGAATTTTTAAGCTATGTAGTTTAACTTTAATTTCACTTTGGTTCTTAATATTTCAAATTAACAATTTAATTCTTATATGTTGAGTCTAGTTTTAATTTGATCATTATGCTTAATGATTTTGAAACACTTGTCAATCCCTTAAGATGTATAGAAAGATAAATTAACGAAATTTTGAACGGAATGATTAATTGAAACTGAACTTAAAACATATAGACTAAATTGTTCAAATTAAAATAAGAATAAATTATAGTAAACTCCTTAAGCTATGACTCATTTGCATTTTGTCCCCATGGACTTCAAAACTCAACAGTTAACCACCTTGAAGTATTTAATTGTTACAATTAATCTCTTCTGTTAGAATTATGTCAGGAATTTATGCAAAATCAGATCATATGTGAAACACGACATATTTATTAAATTTTTAGGCCATGGGTACTTTATCCGGTGATCTCGTTTACACTTTACTATTAAAATAATGGAGACAAAGTACAAATGTGATCACTAGATAAAAATAATATTGTCTTAAAAAATTAATAATGGGTATTATTCTCTGAAAAAAATCAATAAATGCATCATGCGCTTCACACATGACCTGATTTCATTTACATCTAAAACAAAATTCTAACAAAAGGTGTGTAAATAATAGTTGAAGGTAATTAATTATTATGTTTTGAAGTTCAGGGAGGCAAATAAGTAATAGTTTAAGGGAATTTCCTATAATTTATCCTTAAAATAATAAAGACCAAAGTGAAAATTTGAGTTAAATTATAAAGATGAAAAGTATTATTTAGCTAATAAAAATCATAATAAAATTATTACCAAAAAAAAATCATTAATTTGAAAAATATAATATTAAATTATTTTTTTGCTGACATATCTTAGGCCACATTTGGAAACTTGGCTATTTTTGTTAACTTTAATTTTTTTTATTTTTTTATTTTTTATAGTTAAATAGATGGTTGTGAGAAAAAAGATAATTAATTGATGTATAAAATGTGAAATTTTATTTTATGAATTATTTTAATAATTTTTGTCTTTATTGACTATTTAGTCAAAATTGGAATTGCCGAACATCCCCTTAATGGAGTAAAAATCATTACATAATAAACATCATGACAAACTATTCTTGATGTAGGCCATTATGCCATTAGCTTTCACAACTTAGCTGTAGTTAGGGATAGTTTCCAACTTCTAGTAGGTGGTTCACCCACTTGGCTTGATGGATAATTTATTGGCAGGCTTCAATGGATCACTAAATTGTGAATGTGTGTGCAATATTATACACACATGATACGACTGCTTAAATATGGCTCATCTCAAATGGTTGTTCACTAGTTGGTGGTAATTTGAGACTAATGATCAACAAAGTTCAAAACCCATGCATATTGAATGATAATAATAAATATTAAATAAATAAATAAGATACAAATATTTAAATGAATAAAAATTGCTCATAAATAACTTGGCATAAATGCAAAATTGCTAATTTTGAGTTAGATATGACAACACGATGGACTGCAAAATAAGGTCAAATTTCTAACCTCTCATTAAATATTTACCCAAGGGGAACTAATAGCAAAGAGCTTAGGCCCTGTTTGTTTTCAGAGATAGAATAGAGGGGATTTATAATGAAGGGATTAAGTAAAATTATGTTTGTTTTGATAATAGTTGTTAATGTAAGGATTGTTAAATTATTTTTATATAAAATAATAAAACAAATAAAAAAATACAAAAACATTAAACATTAATGTTTTAAAAAAAAATGCCTAACATGTAAAAAATTTAAACAAATAAAAATAAATAAATAATTTCCAAAACAAATAAAATAATGATTTTTACTTAACAAAAAATACAAAAATTAAACATTAATGTTCAAAAAAAAAAGCCCAACATGTAAAAAATAAAAATAAATAAATAAATAATTTGTAGTTCGGCGGACTATTTAAGGATGGTTTGGGATGATCTAAATAAGTGCACTTTTTGACTTTTTATGAAATATGGGTTGGGTATGGGTTGGGTTTGAAGTGATGTGTTAGAGAGGTGATGTGATTTAAATAAGATGATGTGACTTAAATAGGATAATGATTTTTATACTTTTTAACTTTTTTACATCATGCCAAACAAAGCCTAAGTATTGGAAGCCCATCCGAATCCCCTCCCAAAGGGGATTCATAATCCGAAACTCACTATCAATCCCTTCCCTATCTCTCAAAACAAATATAATGTTAATGGGTCCTACCTCACTACCAATCTTAATCCACATTTCTAACTCTCCAAACAAACGAGCCTTAGTCTAATGGTTAGACATCTTGTATGTTTTTCATCAGGTTACAATTTTAAATCCACATCATTTCCCATTTCTCAATAAATATAATATTATAATCATTCTGTGTAGTTTTTATTTTGGGTGATGCACCAATAAATCTCAAATTAACAACTTATACACTGTTTAGTCCTAAAAGTTTTCTTATAGACTAAAAGGTCCCATTATAGGGAAATTGACCATAGAGGGCATATACATCATGGGCGTGAATCTGGACGTTAGTGGGCAAATTTGGTAATTTGACACTCTGTAAAATTACAGAATTGGGACATCTTCGGCAGTGGTGAAGTTGCAGAGACAGAAAATTTGGGGTTTCAATGTGACGACAAGTAACATCGAGATTATTTCGAAAGGAAACGTACATTTGAAAGCGGAAAGGGTGGAAATAATTGGGGCAATGTAACCCCAATGTTAATGTTCCGTAACTTTGTGTGTTTAGGCTGCTATTTGCAAGCATGAGGGTGTAATGGTGATGTGTTCAAGTGGAAGCATTTCTGGAAGGCCGATCCATCATCAACATCAGTGCTATGATCAACATCATCAACCTCAGCGCCATGATCGACATCATCAACATTAGTTCCATCATCAACATCAGCGACATCAATGCCATGATCAACATCGTCAACATCAGCGCCAATCCACACCGATCCACACCGATCCAGTACCACCACCGTGAGATCGTCACCGTTCTGCCTTCGTGGTTCGCATTTGAGATCGGATCGCAGTTGCTTTAGGGTTTGGAGATCGTCTTCGAGGTTCTGGGCTTCGCGTTCTGAGTAATTGAAAACTATGTAGTTTCGAAGAGGACGGTAGAGATCGACGGTGACTGTCTTCTTCTCGGCCTTGGAAGCTTTCACCACCATTGTTGCAGACCTTAGTGTTAGGGTTAGGGTTTCTGAGAAAAACAGCCAACAAACGCAATTGATGGTGATAATGTTCGAATATATTGGTGATGTTCGAATGTTGATGATGTTCACAATATTTTTTTGATAATGTTTGTAAAAATATAGTCTGTAAATATGCACCAATCAATATACTTTTTAGAAATAGTCTG
The DNA here is from genome assembly GCA_030407325.1 of Camellia japonica. NCBI lineage: Eukaryota > Viridiplantae > Streptophyta > Magnoliopsida > Ericales > Theaceae > Camellia > Camellia japonica. The sequence goes on along the minus strand of JAPPVO010000777.1, from coordinate 17,812 downwards.
TAAAAATATGTAATAAGTTGTATATTTTTTTTGTTGATGTTAATGTTGTTAATGTTTGAGACTATGTTTGATCAATCTCTCTGTTCCTTCCCCTGAAAAATGGGTACACATTGACCATTAATGGCGACCCATTATCCTTCAGAAATGGTTGTTTGTTTACTGATGTATAATGTATATATGTTGATGTTTAATGTATATTTTTTTAGTGATGTTTGACGTATATGTTTTTATGATGTTGCAGATTTTTAGGAAACAAACATTTCACAAAAAGGGTACTATTGTAACCTGCAAAATAATCAAAATTAAAATGGTACATAAGAAAATTTTTAAGACTAAATAGTTCAACTTGTCAGAAAATAGGATTTATAAGTAAATTTTCCTTTTATATTTAGAATTTATTTTTCAAAAAATTCGATTTTTTTTGTTTTCATTAAATTTTTTTTAATATATTAAGCAAATTTTTAAATTTTGACACACCTAATATAAATATACTTAAAAAATATAATATCTATGAAAAAAATCTTTAAAAAATTCACCAAATACCAAAATATTTTAAAAAATACGAAAATTCAATACATTTTTCATATTTTGTGCATTTATTAATTTTAAAATATTTTTTTTACAAATATTTTACTCTTTAGATACATTTAAATAAGGTGTATCTAAAAAAGTAAAAAAAAAATATTTAAAATTTGAAAAAATATTCACTAAAAAAATACAAAACAAAAAAAAAAACTCAATTTTTAAAAAATTGAATTCAAAAAACTAAAATCAAACACACTTAATATTTTTTAAATTATTAAATAAATAAATAAACTAAAAATAAAAACAAATTTTGAGATTGTGATTCGTGAATTCAAACCCAAGCCCTTCCCCCTTTCCCAATAAATATAATACTATGTTGTTCTTCTAGTTATCACCCAACAAAAAAATAGAAAAATGTTACATATAATCTTATTTTTTATTCTATTTTCCACTCATAAGTACAAATAAGTGCACCCTACATGTATTTTTTAAAATATAAAAATATAGCCCACTGAATAAGATGGGCCCAACTCTTATAATTATGGTGCGTTTGGATTCATGTAAAAATTAAATTAAATTAAAACAAAATGTCCTAACTATTTACAATTTTTTTTTTTTTTTTTCAGACATCAAAAATTAAAAGATATTATACTACCAACTAAAACAAGCACCCAACCCATTACAAGTGAGGGCCACTTTTCTGGTTGGATCCAATTACATGCCCTCGTGTCGTCAGATGTTCGATGGATTTTCAACATTAACATCTTAGGGCCACTTTCAAAAATTGGTTAAAAGTCAATTTTTGATTTTTGATTCATTTTAAGTCATATCACTTTTTACAATTTTATTTATAAAAAAGATAAAAAAATTAAAAAGATTAACTTTTAACCAACTTCCAAAACATGACTTAATAAACTATCTCTAAGCCTAGCAGTGTTACTACTTATAATAATATAATCAATCATCTTATTATCTACCTATGGAGATTGTTAAATCCACATCTCTCTCCTATAAAAGTGAACTAATTACCTCCTATAATTTTCAAAATTACATCTCGCTCCTTAAAATTTTTAATCCCATAACAAATAGCCCATTGAACTAATAAACCATTAAGGCAATCACTAATTTTTAATAATGTCAACAATATATTTTGATTAATAATTCTGGTAATTTTATTATTGTATAGGAGAATAGTTATAAATTTTATTTTTTTGTTAAATGAAAAACTCTAACAAGAGAGTATTTAGAATTTTTAAAATCACAGAGGATAATATTTATTTTAAACAAATTTCAAAGTCTATATTTGTAATTTATCGTAAATTTATTAATAAATCTTCTCTAGTTGTTTTGGTGTTAATTGTCTTTAAATTGACCAACTATTACTAGTATAGCAGTGGTATGATGGTCGGTCAACTATGGGAGATGATGATGAAATGAGATATTGTGAATCAATTAAAAGAATGAAGTCACACTGATGTGATGAGAAGAACCAGTTGTCACGGATTGAGAATCAATACTCATAATTTTATGTTGGGGTTTAACTGGTTGTTAGATTAAAGGTAGTCAAATTCCCCATAATTAAGCAACCTATCTCTTAATCATGTTGCTTTCTCTGTCTAATTTTTCTTCTCTTTTTATTTTTTTGAGAAATTATTTTTAGTCGAAACTTTCATAGAGGTGAAAGTGGGTACAACTATACTACTGTTTCACTTGCACTTGAGTATCTTTAATTATTTTGAATTATTTTTATTGAAATGTAATTTTTTTATTACATATATTTTCTTTAATCCAATTTTAATTTGATGATGTATTGATGATCTAAGCAAAAATTTCAATTTTGTTAAATATTATTGTTACAATCTGTGAAGAAAATGCAAGTCAACCTAAGTTTTTGTCAAAGTAATGGGAATAACCACGTGATATTACTTTCGTGATACTTTTTACAAATAAATAATTATAAAATGCATTATGTGACTCACATTTTATTTATCAAATAATTAATAAAAGTGGGTCAGTATTGTCTCACTCATAATTTTTTTCAAAATGTTATTAATTGAGTACACCACATAAATAATATCATATAATATTTTGAGATTAGTGACTAATTATGCCACTCTGGAGCACATTTTTGGTGAAAAGATTGGCTAATGCGAATTCATAAAAGTGGAAACGAAACTATAGTTGTCATGTTTGTCTGAAATTGGTGCAATGCATAATAATGACATGCCTGCCGGTTAAGAAAATATATAGGAAATATTATATCATATGGAAACATTAATATTGTGATTGAATCATGAATTTAAGTAGATATTTAAAAAAGAAGAGGAAAAAATGAATGAAATATAATTATATTTGATTCATATTTTAAATTTTTTTTTTTTTTTTCTTTTTCAAATCCATACTCAAATTGATGATCCAATAAGAAAAGAAAATGTGAGCTTGATGCTGAAGCCACTTGCTTATTCTTAGAGCTTTGATGGTAAAAGCTAGAGCCTGTGTGATTTTGTTGGAAAGCTATTATTGGTATTCCCCAACAATCATGATGATACTTTCTCATTCTTCATCTGTGGCCTGAATTGTTCTTTTTCCAGTGTTTTGGTTAATTTGGCAAACTAGGAATGCTATCTGTTTTGATCCCCAACTCTAAACCCCTTTAAATCCTCTTTGGTAGTGGCCTAGGCCATTGATTGCCAACACAAAAAATTTCAACTGGGGTAACAAGACCAGGATTGTTCATAACATCAAATGGAAACTTCTTTGGAAGAGATTATATACTCAACATTTAGAATGTAGTTAAAGTTGTGTTTGAATTATAGATTTACATCCAAACACAACCTACATGAAAATTCGAGTAAAGCAAGTGGTGAAGGCGTCATTAGGATTAGAGTTACAAACGAACCGATTTGTTCATGAACAGCTCGCACTCGGTTCGTTTATTAAATAAACGAGCTCAAACTAGATTTTTAGACTCGTTTATTAATCAAGCCGAGTAGTACCAAGCCGACTTATCGACTAGTGAACATAAAGAAAATAAATTAATATTTACTTTTAATAATATATAAAATAAATTTTTAATAATTTATTTTATTTTTTTTATTTGTGCTTGGTGTTTGTATAAATTTACATATTTGATTGATGAAACTTGTTATTAATATAAGCATTCTTATATATTTCATAATTTTCTATTTTTTATCTTAATAAGTAAATTAATTTAAGTTTGATTTTTCTTTTTTTCAAACTCGAGCTCGAACTTGGCTCGTTTATGTACTTGAGCGAGTTCGAGCAGAGCTCGAGCTCGATTATTTAAGCTCCACTTGAGTTGGCTCAAGCTCGAACTCAATTAATTTTTAATAAACAAGCTTGAATATTAAAATGTTTGACTTGCTAATTAGGATAGCTTAGAAAGATAAGAGGAAGATAAGGGGTGTGTTTGGTTTAGCTTTGAGATAGCTTAGAAAGGTAAGAGGAAGATAAGGGGTGTGTTTGGTTTAGTTTTGAGAGAGGAGTTTTGGAAAAAAATTTCTAAAAAATTATTTGGTTTGAGATTTTTTTTAAAAAATTTCCAAAATCACTTTTTCTTTCTTACATATTAATCAATCATTTTTTCTCTCTCCTCTCTCCTCTCTTCTTCTCAATCACTTTTTCTCTCATACGCTTCTATTCAATTACAACAAAATATCAAATCATCCCAAACTCTTAAATTTTAAAACTACTTTCAAAATATATAACCAAACAAACTGAAGGTTTTTGTAGAAATATTGGAGCGACTTCTTACATTGATGCAGAGTTGTGGCTCTTCATCATGGATTAAAACTGGTAGTGGACTATGAGTTATTTAACCTGGAACTTGGAAGTTGAGAGGAATACTCACCTGATGAAACAATTAACAGTAACGCTGTTTGTGATGGAAAGTTGTCAAAAAAATTAATTTGTATGCGAATTGTATGGTGTAAATTTAAAATTACAGTGATATTAGGAACTCAAAACATAAATAAATAAACAACTAGAACTTGAAATTGATGACCAGGATTCACTAAAGCTTTGGTCCCACAATAAAAGCTTTAAGGGTAAATTACATTAATCCCCCTTTAAATTAGACAAAATATAATAAATCTTACAATTTTAACATAATTATATTGAGCTCTTTTGAAAATTAATTGATATAAGGAAAATTCTATGGTACACACTCCCTTAAGGTTGTATTTAGTTAGAGGATTTGGAGAGAGATTTGAAATGAGAAAGAGAAAATTAATGAGTGTGAAATTTGTATGAAATTAGGTGAAATGTAATAATATTTTACTTACATTTCATCTACATTTTTCATTTCCTTTCTAATTTTCTCCTCAAATCTCCTAACTAAACATAACCTAAAAAATGTGTATCATATGCACTTGTTATACATTTTTATAGTTTATGTTATGTATTTTTGTGGTAAATGTTACATAATTTTTTGATAGAGTTAAAATAATTTGTGGTTCATAAATGAAGCTGCATATTTTATAGTAATGTTATACATTTTTTTTTTATTCAAACATTTTTTGACCAAAAAATGTGTAGCATTACCAAAAAAAAAAAATTGTGTAATTTTACTGCAAAGTATATAATTTCATTTATGAATCACAAATTATCATAATTTTATTAGAAAAAATACGTAATATTACTTCAAAAATGCATAACATATATTTTCGAAATTGCGTAATAAGGGTGCATATGGTACACACCTTTTGTAGGGTGTATCATAGCATTACCTAAAAGTTTATGATTTGGTTACGACATTTTTTATTATGTCAATTTGTGGCGAGATTACACATTTTGTAATTGATATTACAAAATTTATAATAAAATTACGTTAGTTTATGGCAGGGTACATATAAAAGGTACATAGGCTTTCCCTTATATATATATATTGAAAGGCTTACAAAATAAGCAGCTCAGATCATCGAAACAGAACTCGTGATAGATCTTACATGTCTTTTGACTTCTCTCATATTGAGATGTGAACATAAGTGGAACCTAATCAAATTTTTTTCAACTATTTTCTAGTCTTACCAAATAAAAATGTGATTAATTTTTAGTTTTGCATTTCTCCACAATTTCGTAGTAGGAAAATATAGAAGGACAACAAGTTTTCTTTTCACTTACATAAATATTCCTTTTAGCAAACCAATTCCAAGTTTTCAAACAGCGCCTCAGATTAAAGAGAGCTAGTAGAATAAATTATAGGGGATTTTGGAGAAATTTCACATTTTAAGACTTACAGAGTAGTCACCTGTTTGACGAACAGGATAGAAAGTGCGGAAACTGGAAAGGAAAATGGAAGAAATCTAAGGAATTTCGTAGAAAATTCAAATTGAGGTGTGAGATTCATCCCTAAACAAACATATGCCATTTTTATTTAATTTGGAAGAAATTAGTTAGAACTGTTGAATAACCAGAATTTTGTTAGAAAGAATTTGATCTAATTCATGTTAAGAGAGAGCAAGAAAACCCCAGTCAGACAACCCTTTTAATGAAAGGAGCTATGGTTCCATGTTTAAATTGGAATTTCATTTTTGTATGACTTCATGTGACATTTACAAGAATTTGAGCATGATGAATCTTTGGGACTGAGGCTTGAGAGGCCAAAACTATATGGATGTAAACATTGGTTGTTTGGTTTTGGGGTCCACCAACCTACTATGTTGGATTGACAGCTACAAACACAAGGTCAAATATAAAACCTAAAGTTCACCCTAACAGCAATTGGTTTTGGGTAAACTGGTGAAAGTTGGGAACAAGAAGTAGGTATTAGAACCCGAGTCTCATCAGGGTGGTTCTTGGGGGATTGTTAGGCCAAGAAATCTACACTTGTAAGTTGTATTCTCTGCTGACTAACTGTTGATAGTGGACTGACTGTCACGAGCATAAGTATACGTACAAAAGTTGAAGCCCTCGCTAACACTAATTAGTTTGAGTTGAATTGGTGAAAGCTGGATTTCGATCCTCTCTATTACATTATTGGATGGAAATCTCTATTTCAATGTATAAGATTGTGACACATCATTAAAATCAAAATCAATGGTCAAGAATTATTAAGTCAATTTGAATCTTAAAATCTCCTTTGTAAGTGGTTTTGAAGTAGAAATAAATATATTTTGATGTAGCTATTTTACAACCATTGATTTTGAAATGAACATCTCCCATTCCATTCATGTAATGGATGGAGAGAATCCAGATCCGTAGAACTCTAGCTAGAGACATTTTAATGGAAGACATCAACCACAGGTATGTTTCTCAAGACTTCTAGGCTTATTCAATTGTGACAGCAATTTCAAATTGGTTCATGTTTCACTACTCTAGACTTAGTCAAAGTTGCATTAGCAATAGGATTCTTTAAGGTGGTATCTTAACTTTAAAATAAAAAATAAAAAATAAAGGATTCATGTTCTTGCAATAGCTGGATGTAAAAATATATGACAACAGGATTGTGGTATCATCTTCGAATCTACTTTTAAATAACACTAATTGAACCTTATTTGTGTTATGCAATTTGGTGATTTTGAGAAACTGCACTGAACTTGTAACGAAAGGTGATTATGGACTGTGTGTATGCCTGTGCACACGCGTATTCACATATGCCTATATAAAACATTGATCAAAATAGTATCTAGTTACTGATCTGCTTGGATTGTGAGAGATTGATGCACTACTAAAACACCACAATTAAGGATTATACTTCCTTTTTATATCTTCTTATTCAATACAATCTCAGAACTTGCTTGGACTGAATTGCTTAGTTGTGAATACTCTCTGGTAGTGGTTTTCCACCCAAAAATGCATTAAATAAAACAAGCGATCTCTCTGGTTGTGAAAATGGAGCTTCATGAGAAGCTCCTCTAATGGTGGCAAAAGATAGTATATCACCATATACTTGTGTCCATCCGGCAACTTGTTTCCCTTCAAACCAAACTCTATATGGAACAGTTGTGTTCAATCCCAACTTCTTTGCCAATCCATTCACCAGTGTCCGTGATCCGAGTAGTGGGACAACTGAATCTTGATCTCCACTGTAAGAATTTTTTATGAAATTTTCGTAAGTAATGATTCTATGAATGAGATCTTAAAATGATTTTTAAGTTTGTGCATACATTATGAAGGAACTCACCTGTAAACCAAGACCCGAATGCCAGACTTGACAAGTGAACCCAGCACACGAATTGTCGGTATCTCTAGATTTTGCATCTCATAATAGAGAACACTGTTGTCAAGAGAGTGAAATGGTTTAGTGCTTAGAACTAAAAAATAAATAAATACAAGAAAAATGGAAATATGAGAATAGAACTATTTGAATCTCTCTACTTAGATTATGAAAACACAAAGACTAAAAATATTTCACTTTTCACTTTTCGCTTAGCAGAACCTATGCAATCTAATCTACCCATATCTTAACTAGGCTGATGAAGTCTACACAATTTGAGTTACATATTCAAAATGTTTGTATTGATTCTATATAAAGATGGGAAATTAGAATATGATTACTATGTTGAAATGGTTTTTTTTTTTTTTCCCTCTCTCTCTCTCTCTCTCTCTTCATTTTCTGCAACAAGAAAGAGGATTATTACTCGCTGCAGACACCCCATGTAGTGACTCCAACAAGCCGCGCATGGAAAGCCTTCTGTACATCTGCCCGGTTCAGGTAAGTAATCGTTTCATCTTCTATGCAGACATCGATCTTCCTCCGTGTATCTTGCTGTAAATGAAGATTGAAATAGCTGAAGCTGAAACTGATAAACATCTTAATGATAAATAAAGAAATATGTATAGGAGCTAGAGATCTTGACCTACCAGTTGATCAAGAACCTTTGCTTGTGAACCAATAGCTGATAAGCAGACATCGAGAGTGACATCATATCTGTCGATAAATGCACTGAGCTCTCTTGAAACTCTATTGTTTACTCCAGAACAAATAGGGGTCAAAGTGCCACTTTGGAACTGCCTTCTAATCTGAGAATAGTTGCAAACACTAGTAAATAGTTCATAGGTAGCATCTGATATCAGTCCATGAGACCAATAGAATTCGGCCCTTGAATTGAAATCAGTGTTGAATTCCAGAAGTGGATTCCCTATCTGCAATCACCACAAAGTCAGATTATTTTAGTTGAGTTGAAATTAATTCAAACAGAAATTATGACATTTTATGGGTTTGGATAATTTTCATTCCATTTTTAAACTCACAGCTATTCCCTTGAGATTGAACTTCATTTTGGATTGAATAATGAGTTGTGCAAGTTGTGGAACATAGTGTCCTGTCAAGAAACAGAATTGTCATATTGGATTGAAAATTGATAAATGAGTGGTAAATTCTTTCAATTCTTGTTAGGCTATGTTTGTTTGGGCGGATATAGCCTTGGGATTGAATTAATAATCCCACAAAATGCATAATCCGATATTTGGCAAGAAAATTGGGGTCTGGACTAATAATCCATTTGGACATAGTATCTCCCGTATAGGAGATAGGATTCAAAAATGTAGGACTGAGGAGAAGTTTGGATTAATTAATTAATTAAATACAAAATTGATAGGATTTTGTCAATCCCTTATGATAATCCCAAGTCAATCAACATAAGATAAAATAGACAATCCAAAGAGATCAATAATCCTAGAACAAACAGTCCTAGGTAGGGCAACAAACCGAAAAATTGCAATCTAGTCGAACCATACTTTACGATTCAGTTCATGGTTTTATAATTACAAATCTAGTTTGCAACCAGACCAAAAGGTATAGATATATAATTTGTTACTTATTGTAAACACTCAAATATCTTATTAGTATCAAATATATATACATAAGTTGTAATCCTCTACCCTTACAAGTGTGTTCTTAAACATTCATCTAAAAAATTCTTAATAGCATCTATTCTATTACATCCTAACAAACATGGCCTTAGTACGGAATCCGTGCCTTTGAATTTGTAATGAAGATCACTTGGTTCAAAATTTGAACCGAGATAGTGTCCTTTTTCCAAATCAATGCATGAATTTTGTATTGGGAAATGCTACAATGTGCCCTTGCACATCGCATAGCATTAGCTACAATGTGCAATACAAATGCTACAATTTTGTATTGCCAAACATAGCATTGGAGATGCTGACAGAAGTCACACATACCAGCATAACTCTCCCCTGTAATATAGAAGTCTCTGTTCTTGTATTCCGGGAATTTGTTGAACCAATTCTGCAGGAAAACAAGATTGTCTTGTGCTAAAGAAGAGGCAAACACAAAGTCAAGTTAGATAAAATATTCATAGAATGGTTTAGCAGTAGCATTTTCAAAACTTTTCACAAAAATAATTCAATCAAAAGGTAAAGTTCTTAATATAAATGACAATATTATAAAATTTTGAATAGTTGCCATAATTTATAGATGTAGGTTATGACTTGTGGATTCAGATACAGAATTCTTGAAAGCATGGATTATCCCTTTTGGCTGTTAATTAAGATTTATTCAAGAAAAACCTGTGATTTCGTCGTTCACTGATGTATAGAAGGATTCATTAGCTGAATAAGAGAAACCAACTCCTGCTGGTGACTCTAAGTATAGCATGTTTGCTTCTGTAGAAACATATATTTTGAGTTATTTATTGACAATTGAAATCACAATTCAGAGAGAGAGAGAGAGAGAGAGAGTTACCTTTATTCCAACTACAATCATTTTTGACCAAAACCTGTCCAGATGGTTTAAAAGGTCCATGCTCACAGAAAGCTCCAGCTCCAACAGATGAACAACCAGGCCCTGTAAAATCAATCACAGTATAGAAAATGCAGAACTGAAATTATATGTCCTTTTTTCTATTTGGGTATTATGATTTGAATGATTAAAGGAATGTCTAACAAAAACCAACCTCCATTTAACCAGAGAACAAGAGGCTTTGAAGATGGATCAGTTTCTGCTTCAGCAAAGTAGTAGAAAAGAGCTCTGTCCTGCTTTTCATCAACAGTGATGTACCCTCCATATTGCTGGAAACTCACCTGTGGCTGCCCTGGCAAAACCAGGATTTTATCAGCTTCAGAGAGTGACTCTACTCTTAAACATATCTGTATTGCACAGATTGTTGCCATGATTAGCCATGCTTGAGTAAACATGGACATGAGAGAAACAGAGAGAGAGATGGGTATGGAGCTTGATTTGATGCAAGTCTATTTGCTCACAAGGTTGAATGTTAAAGTCTTTGAAGAGAATGACTTTGTTGCTTTGTAATTATTTTGTGGATAATATTATATCGACCTATGAGTGTGTGAACACTTAGCATGTGACACTATTTGTCTGCCAACAATGAAGACAAAATTGACTCCTTTATTTTGTGTTCTTTCTTGCTTTCCCTATGTACAATTTTGAATTTTGTTGTGCAAGGACTGGTACACTTGGGAAAGGATAGGGACTGTTTGAGCTAGTGTCACTGCAATTGAAAACAGCTGTGTTTGTAAGTGAAAGTGGAAATCTTCTCATTATGGGATTCCTTCAAATTATTTGGGAATTTGGCAAATAACTTGGGTTTTCTACCTATATTGTTTGTAGTTTCATGAATAATCCAAGAACCATAGTTTCAGGCTTCATTTTTCACTTGGAATTGGAAGATGATAATCCGTAGATACGTTTGTTACCTTGGGTTAGTATGATAATTCAAGGATACGTGTTTTACGTAGTTTGATTTTAAGAACTTTGAGGGCATGTTTAGTAACGTTTATATTTATAGTTTTTCTGTATTTATAAATTTTTTGAAAGTTATAAACAAAAAATTTGTTATTTTTTGAAAGTTATTAACAAAAAACTTGTTTGATTTCTGTCTTCGGTTTCAAAAGGTAAACAATTTATATTAAATTTTGAAAAACACAAAAAAGTTGATTTTACCTCCTTTTTTTTTTCTTCTCTATCTCTCTCTTTTTGACTATCACCTATTACTCATTACTACCAGCTACCATCACTAATGACCTCCACCAACCACATCTAGCCACCACCTCTCTCAACCACCAACCACTTTCCATCACCACCCATCACCTTTCAGTGGAGGTAACTACCTTTGGCCACCACATTTTCTTAAAAGTCACCTTCAACTACCACGTTAAGTGGTTGACCGATCACCATCTTCGACCATCGACAATCTCTTTCCGCCACCACTTCTCGTCACCAATAACCACCTGTGATCACTGTCAATTGCCTCTCATTGGTAGCAACCACGTTTAGCTACTACGTCCTATGGCTAGTATCCAACTCCCGTTGCCCCTCATTTTCACTTATTTTCTAAATAAAATTTTAAAATATTTGTATACTAAACATGTTTATTGTTTTCTGTAAACTAAAATACAATAAATTGCAAGCATACCAAACAGCACCTAATCATTTGGTCAATCCAACATTGTTTTCTTTTTTTCTCAACTCCTTCAAAGTATTCCAACCACCAAATCATATATTCAAATGATATTAGTGTTTAATAGTTGTTTTAACTTTAAAATGAAACACATCAAATAATTTTACACATTTTCATAAAATATTATATCCAAAAAATATTAAAGTTACATAAACGGCATATATTAGCTTAAGTCTTTTTTAACAGAATATTAGCTAAATCTGGGTACTGCCAAATACAAACCTTATCTGTATAAGACTTTATTGAGTGCATTTAAAACCTTAAAAAATAATAATAAATAAAATAAAAACAAGGACAATAATGCCTTGGATGGTGGGATGTATTCCTTCAATAATATAAAATCTACTCTTTATTCCATTCACACCGACTCTAAGCTAGAGAAAAAAGATGTTAGGCGGCTCAAAATCAACATGTGAAAGATCTAGACCGTTGATGTGCGTTTGCCACTATAAAAATTCAAATTTTGTATTGGAAAATATTAGTAGCCATTCAAAATGTTGGTGCATATTTTAAGCACAAGGTACTTTAATATTAAAAGGTATATTTTTTGTAAGATTATATTTATGGTATTTTGATTTGGATAATAATAAGAAATTAAAAATAATAGAAGATTGTGTTTTTCAAATGGAGACAAACAATAAGTAGTAGAATGAAAAAAGTTTGAGATTTAAACATGTTAGAATTATAAAATACTAGCTGTCCGCACATGCATCGAAGACTGAAAAATTTTAAATTTTTCGGGATATTAATTCGTAATTATATTTTAATTTAAAATAATAAGTAACATTCTAAATCAAATAATTAAGACAAATCGTCACAACGATTCAACATGAAACTCCAATTGTGATAAAAAAATAACGAACCAAAGCCACAAAATAATCTACTAAGAAGACATAAAAAAATTACACAAAAGTACTCTCAATTATCTAACGAATCCACACCCGAATTGAACCAAACCCAATGTGTCTCTTCTACTACCGTCTTCACCTCATAATTGTCTTACCTAACGTTAAATCCACAACGTTGATGTCGAATCCACGACGATAAGCCACTTTGAAATTTACCAAAACTTCAGGCTCAAATTTTCCAAAATCCACCAAAGAATACCTCTCTCTTTTGTGAATGAAATAATAAGAAGAACCCTTAATGTTAGACAATCTATAGTTCGTTGATCAATCGATCACCTTCTATACACTAAGAAAACTTATATAAAACAACCTCCAATAGAAAATATTTTGTCTTTTCTTTCTCTCTAAAATTTTGGATAGTTTAAACCCTAAAAATAGCGAATGACACATTTTATAGAAAAAAGAGCCGAAGACCACTCGAGCGGTGTGAGTAAAGGTGGTGCGAAACATATAAGCCGACCGCTCGAGCGATAAAACTTTCTTTCATAAAGTTCAGGCACTCTGCAAAAGTACTTGATGATCCTTTTGTCCACTCAAACACACAAATGACCATTCGAGCGGTTAAACAACTTCAACTGTATTTTTACTTTTTGCTTCGAGGGCACTGCATAGTCAGCGAAGTGGCAAACATGAAAGGATTAAGATCATAAACTCATCTACATAAAGACAATTTGGGTTGGATTCGCACATAAACACTCATAACCTCACTGAAATAAAAGAGTGAATAAAATTACAACTGAAAAAAATTTTATCAAATGAAATTACCAATTATTAAAACCTAACAAAATTAAATAATATTATAAGAATAATGAAAAATAAAAATACACATATAATGTGGGATGTTCAAGTGATGAGAGTTTTTCTCATTAAACACATGGTGCACCAGCAACTACTTTCACTTTATATATTAGAATTTTAAATGCAAACAAACTAAATTATTTCTCTTGTTTTCACCGGTGAGTCGGTTGACTGTGTGCTGAAGAGAGCCTAAAGTTAGGGTGATCGAGCCTCTCCTTTTATGGCTCCATATATATGTTTTTAGGAAAATTTTACTATACACTCCTTTGAAAGGATGTGTATTTTTAATTATGTTATTTTTTTTAATTATAATTAATTTTTTTTATTTATTTTTTAGCTATAACATTATTTTAATTATAATTCATGAGATCTTTGATTATGCCTAATGTAGTAATTGATTATGATTTTTTTTTTCTTTTTAATTATGACTCAAGAAGTATGAAATTGTGTCATTACTTTATATAATATACACTAATTAAGGGGTGTGTACCATAATCTTTTTCATTTTTTATATTTGCGCCCTTTTGTGCTATGTTTTCCATACAAATTTTTAGACAATTTATAAGTGTTTCGTTAAAAGAGTCTTTGGTTTAATCTCTTGTATAGAGAGGTTTAACTAACACGGCGTATAGCCAAGTTGTTGTATCTTGAGCAAAACTAGTCAAATAGTCTGCTACATTGGATGATTTCTACGAAATTTGTCAGTTAGATAGAGCTTGAATCTACTTAAAAATAACAAAATTACTGTGCTTCAGCTCACTTTATAAAAACCTTTTACTCTGTGCAACAATTATATTTTTGTGGCAATAAATAATGTGTAAGCACAGGACTTAAATATAATAGATTCCAAAAAAAAGAAAGATATGTGATTACATGAACCACATTAAATGGGTGTGTTTGGAAAGAAAGCTTTTTAGTTTTTTTTTTGGGGTTAAAATAGCACTAAAAGATAAAATAGGTTAAAATAATCAATAAGACAAAGTATCATATTAAACTCATAATCATTTCATTTTTTCTCTCACAAACATCGCATCTAACTACAAAAAATCTAACTATCTCCCCAAATATAAAAATTTTACTCTTTTAAATAGTTAAAAACTAAAATAACTTACTAAAATAGCAACTTCTCAAACACCCTGACTGTATAATGGTTATGATTTTCTATCTTTGTTTTGTTTGTAATATTTATTTTCTGGTAGTAATTATACCCAAAAAAAATGTAAAATTTACCTACAAATCTCGTCTTGAAGAATGGTAATCTGTTTAGTCCCAAAGATTTTCTTATAAGCCAATTAGCTCCATTGGTTTTATTTGGAAATTGGATTTATGGTTATATCCTTATTTCTATTACATTTCCTTCTTCTTTTTTTTTTTGCTAGAGAGATAAGATACACAACCTATAAGAATTAAATTTGGGATGAATTTTCATATGAGAATATTTTTTTATTTGGAATGACTTGAAATGTGAGATTCTTCAAACGTTTCAAAATTACTAAAAAATGACTTGAAATATGTAATTCTTCAAACATTTTAAAAGGAGTACAAAAACTCCTTAGTAAAGTTTGGACAAATGTATAATTTAAAATTGTAACACTCTAATGTAACACTCTAAAAAAACTCCTTAGTGTACTTTTTCCAAATATAACACTTTAATATAACGGTCCAAAAAAAACTCGATAGTGTAACACTCCCAAAAAACTCACTCGTGTACTTTTTCCAAACGTAATATTCCAAGATAACATTTCAAAAATTCCTTAATGTACGTTTTCTAAACGTAACACTCTAAGATAACATTCTAAAAAAAAATTCTTAGTGTACTTTTTCCAAACGTAACACTCTAAAATAACATTTCAAAAAAAACTCCTTAGAGTAACACTCTAATGCAACACAAAAAAAAAAAAAAAAAAAACTCTTTATTATACTTTTCCCAAACATAGCACTCCAATATAATATTCCAAAAAAAAAACTCCTGAGTGCAACACTCCAATGTAATACTCTAAAAAATTTCTTAGTGTACTTTTTTTCAAACGTAATACTCCAATATAACTCTCCAAAAAAAAAACTCCTTAGTGTAATATCCAATGTAACACACAAAAAAATTCCTTAATATATTCTTTTTCAAATGTAACACTCTAAAAAAAATGATATAGGTTTTTTCAAACCATTCCAAAAGATGTGGGATTCTTCAAACCATTCCAAAATGAGTACAAAAATTTCTTAGTAAATTTTGAGTAAATGTACAATTTCAAACTGTAAGTGTCACGTTTGGGAAAAATACACTAAAGAGTTTTTTAGTAGTTTTACGTGTTATATTGGAGTGTTATATTTGGGATAACATTGATTGGAGTGTTATATTTGGAAAAAGTACAATAAGGAGTTTTTTTAGATTATTACATTGAAATGTTACATTTGGGAAAAGTACACTAAGAAGTGTTTTTGGAGTATTACATTGTTACATTTTTAAAAAATACAATAAAGAGATTTTTAGTGTGTTACGTTCTTATTCGTAATGTAGGATTTGTTCCAAAATGAAAGAAAATCCAAAACCTATATAATGCGGATTGCTAGGGATGGCAATCTGAACCCGACCCGATGGGGACTCGACCCCCGACACCGAATTGAGCGGGTTTTCCCTGAAAAAATACCCCCAACGAGCCGGGGATGGTATTCAAAAATCAATCCCTGATGATTTTCGGGTCAGGGACGGTAATGCATTTTTAAGCCCCGGTCCCCGCCTCGGTTAGCCCCGATGTAAAATTATGAGTATGCCCCTATTTATATATATGCGTGTGCCTAGGTTTGGTTGAATCAATCACAACACAAACACAACAACGTCCTTGCTACTGCTCTCTCTCTCTCTCTCTCTCTCTATCTCTCTCTCTCTCATTGTCGTTGTTCTATCTGCTCCCTTACCGTTGCTCCTCCCTTACTGCCGCTGTTTTATAGGCTTTCGCCTCTCCCCTCTCTTTCTCTCTCTCTCTCTCTCTCTCTCTCTCTCTCTCACACGACGTCGACGGTGTTCATCTCTCACCGCCGCTCCTCCCTCACCGTTGATCTTCAAAGGGTATATCTCTCTATCTCTCGTTAAACTAGATCTAGGGATTTCAGATCTGAGTGTATATATGTATGTATCAGAGTATTGGCCTCAAAGTATGTATTAGATAGTATCTGAGTGTATGTATTATTGGTTTCGACCTCTGTTTTTTTTTTTTTTTTTTCATGGATATAAATGGCATAAATTCCTAGTGAATTCTTTATGCTCCCAGAGACAAGATCCGGTTGTTTCTAGAACTAGTAATGACATGGTTGTAATTTTACAATATTCCTAATTGCTGCTACATATTATAAAGTTTATGTAACCTAATTTTATAGCTTAGAATTCAATAATTTGGAAGCTTTCAGGATTATCACCACTAATGAACTTATATTGGAAACACTTGTAAAATTTTGTTGTTATTATCAATTTCAAAGTTGTCATGTTAGTGTTGCTAGTTATTTTTAGGTTCTTTCCTAGTCTTTCTCCTATCACATATATTTCAAGGGTTAAATTTGCTATATGAAAATAAAACCACAACAAAACATGTCTAAAGCGGACAAATATTGAAATGAGTTTTTGCATACCCATTGAAGTATACTTTTCATTAGATCCGAATGAGTCAATATGTGAAGCCTCCTGACCAGTTCATTTCAGAGAAATTCCTCATTTGGTCTACCCTAAATGTGAATACAAAAATAAAAAATTAGGTCAAAATTGTTCTCCACATAAGCAAATAAAAGAAAACAAAACAAAACAAAATTTTGTTTACTCCAGATCTTGAAAAACATTGCCACTGGCCCTGCTAGATGGACCTGCATCATCTATTCTTTGAAGTAGTTTGCAAACCCCTGCATTTGCAACTTTAGCAATGAAGTTTGCATCAACCAAGACATTTGCTGTTTTGTTACTTATCATGTTAGTACTACTAGCTTTCAAGTTGTGTTTGTTTCATTGGACTAGATTACATGAGAGACTATTAGGCTTGGGATTAATAATTCTGGAATTATACAATGCTACCTCTGTTTACTTATCATTTTAGTACTACTACATAATTCTAGAAATACCACAATGCTACATTTGTTTATTTATTTCATGTTATTTTTATAAAGGTAAAAAATGTCAGATGTTAACTCTCAAGT
>JAPPVO010000776.1:0-28894 GCA_030407325.1 Camellia japonica | reverse complement strand
TGTTATGCAGGACCAGGCACGCACCATGGTGGCATACCGGCGGGGGGGAGATTCCGGCCTGTGGGAGCATCCATTGGACCATAGAGTCTTGCAGTGTCTACTATGCGCGGGATTCTATGGTGTATATCGTATAGGCCATATTAGACTGGACCACCCACTCATTACTGCTCTCGTCGAGAGGTGGTGCACAGAGACTCATACATTTTATTTCCCGACCGGTGAGGCCACCGTCACATTGCAAGACGTATCTGTCCTATACGGTCTACGGATTGATGGGCGAGCAGTTACTGGACCTGACCCATCATTGACGAGGGAGCATGGGGAGCAGTGGATAGCCCTATGTGCTGAGTTATTGGGAGTAGCACCTACACCTGCAGACTTACAGGCAGGTAGAGTGAGGGTGATGTGGCTGTCCGAGCAGTTTCAAGGCCATCTTCCAGATCATGCTCCAGATGAGTTAGTACATCAGCATGCCCGAGCATATATTCTGTGGCTTATTTGGGGGTACTTCTCCTTGATAAGTCACAGAACCTGCTCAAGTTGATGTACTTGCCACTATTGAGAGACATTGACGTGATCGGCCAGTACAGCTAGGGCGCCGCGGCTTTGGCATGCTTGTATAGGACTATGTCGAGCAGCTCAGGTGGGTGCGAATCAGATCGGAGGACCCCTTGTCTTGCTACAGGTTAGTAAGAATTTTATTACATGTCAATTCATATTGTATGGCATATATAGTATGTAATTTGCGTTCAAACTATTGCAGATTTGGGCGTGAGGAGAGATTGATTCGCATTGCCCTGTCTAGGCGGCAACTGGTTGCTCCTGGTGAGGTTCCCATCGGCCAGGGAGACATGCAGTTGCCGGCCGGACCTCAAGGTAGCCGGTGGAGGGTTGACATGGGCCACGAGGTCGTATCGACCCACGTAGTCGTCGTGTATAGAGACCAGCTTGACCAGATGATAGACGGCGAGGTATCAAATTTAAATACCTAAATTTTAATTGTCATATGGAATGTATATGTTCATGAGCGATTTTTAATAGACTTGTCGTTGTTGTAGTTTATCTGGCAGTCTTATGCTGAGGTCCTTGATACGCTCTCAGATTATTGCCGACTAGGTGAGGAGATATGGATGGCAAGAGTGCCACTCATTTGTTTTGACGCGGTTGAGTGGCATCTCCCTGATCGTGTCCTCCGATAGTTTGGTCGGGTCCAGTCCGTGCCGGATCGTGTGACGTGTGACATCGAGTGGCGGTTGCATGCGACTAATAGACGTGGCCGAGCCAGCACTGACTGGAGTGTGCATCATATGTGATACATACAGTTGTGGGATGCCGTCGTCGACACTATTGTACAGGCTGACTGGAGCGATAGGGTCCTCCCCTCTCCCGACCCTTACATGTTGTGGTATCGGCGACATACACACCTACTTGTCGATAATCCGAGCCACCTGTCTGAGGCCAGATATTAGGGAGTTGGGCCTTCTCTTGAGGCATTGGTGAGTATCATAGTATGTGTCAGATAATTGTTAATATCATAATTGATTATTTTCAGTCAACTATAGCCTAATATATCTGATTTTTTGTTCAGGTGGTTTGAGTTGGGAGGTCATATCACTTGGCTGAGGACGCCATTTTCAGACGTGATGGACAGCTTGGTCTGCAGGCCCTTGCAGAGATCCGAGAGTTATTGTATGAGGGGATCTAGCATGCCCATCGGGTAGATCGTCTGCATTTTGGGGACTACGGTGTACATAGTGCAACAGCTGCTCCAGACACATCAGTCCCGTCCACGTCAGTGCCTCCCACTTCAGCGCCAGCCATAGCAAGTCATTGGACTTCAGTCACCCCACCGCATGATACCCCATACATTTCTCCAGATTCCCCACACGTACATTTTACCCAGCATGCTGACCCTGACCCTGATTGGGCACCGCCTCGGTTCATGCATGATGTTGTTACCCCACCCACCCAGTTACCACCTGCTTTTCTGAGGACTACTTCGACCGCGCTCCGGTTCATGCATGATGTTGTTACCCCATCCACCCAGTTACCACCTGCTTTTCTGGGGACTACTTCAACCGCGCCCATGAGTACACATGATGCAGTTCTCACTGACATCTCCCACGTTGACGATGAGGCCGATATTGAGCCCCCCCCCCAGAGCGCGAGGGAGAGGCCGAGGTTATGGTCATGGGAGACGTCGCGGCCGAGGTCGGAGTGCGGGCAGAGGCAGAGGTTGAGGTCCAGCTGCAGATCATGACACAGTTGCACTAGATGAGGGAGTTTCACAGCTCACAGTAGTATCCGATCTGCAGGCACAGACATGATCAGGGGCAGCAGATGCAAGAGAGGGGGGGTCACACTCACAGGCGCCACAGGAAGTCAGTGGAGGGCCACATGCAGGGGAGGGAGTGCCAGATATTCAGAGAATCTACCGTAGGAGACCGAGGAGGGAGGTCCACGGTCGAGGTTGTGGGATTGGGGGCAGGTTAGGGCATTAGCGGTTGTGATATGGACTGTATAGTTTTTTTTTTTTTTTGGTAATTGTTATAGTTTTTGTACATCAAACTTGTACAGCTGATGTAAATGTGTCATACTTATTTATTCGCAATTATAATTTCACAATTTTTTATTCTTACTTATATTGATGAATCCACAAATCTCTTTCACATCTTTACCTCTCTCTCATTATCCGTAGTCTGTGCATTATTTATAGTAATTTACGATTTTTCCTAATTTTACAAATTGAGACAACCATTTATAAAATTGAAGTTTAAATAAATTTGAAGAATTAAATTATAAATCTAAAACCCTAAAATAAAAATAAATAAGGTAGCGTTTGGTAACGTTTACGTTTTTGTTTATGTTTACAAAAAAATTAAAAACTGATTTTTGTTTATTGTTAGAAAAACATAAATTACAAACGCGTTTGGTTGAAAAAATGTTTAAACAACCCATAAAAACATAAAATAAAAATATGTTTGTTCATGCCTAAAAAATGTGTTTGTTCAAGCCTAAAAACAATTGAAATATCTCCCTTCATTGATAAGTCGTGGATAAGCATTACAAATTCATTACAACATAAATGGTTTGGTCATTCATCCAAACAATTTCATTCATTATCATCATCATCTGACATCTCAATATCAGATTCATACATAACATCCATGCTTCACGCGTAGTACTGGTGTGCATCATCCATTAATCCATCTTCGACACGCTCATTTGCGGTCTTCATTAGTGAGGACCTTTGCAAACGTTGGGTCATGCGATTAACTTCGTCGCGGATACAATGCAATGCCCTTTGCAACAACTGTGGAGTGTCAGTTGGCATACGCATGGCTAACCGGCGAGGAAACTTAATATTAACTTCACGACATAACTCAATGAGAACGTTTGCTCGAGTTATGCGAAATTCCCACTCAGCTCTCATGGTATTGACGGTGCCACGTGAGTAACGCAAATTTGGATTTAATGGGTATTGAAATTCATCTCCATCTGTAACCTAATAGCGACCCATTGCTGAATATAGATCAACCACCGTATATGTCATGATGATATCGCTCGAAATAGCTGTAAAACTTTTGTTATGGTATGATGCGATATTTATACCATATATGCACATGGTAGCTGTATGTATGAAATTATTGTAAACAACTATGACAACTATGCATCAGAGTTGTCACGTCAACTTTGATGACCTGAACAACTATGCATCAACTTGATAGGAGTTGTCACTTCGACTTTTATGAATTGCATAATTTATTGTTATTTGAAAACAAAAAGTAACAAATTTGTGAAAAATATTTCAAGAAATTAATAAATACATGAAAATACAAAAAATGTACTGAATGCTTGTATTTTTTTTAAATATTTTTTGGTATTTAGTGAATTTTTAAAAGATTTTGTTTAGAATTTTTTTACTTTTTAAGTGTATTTATGTTAGGTGTGTCTAAAAAGTAAAAAAATTGCTTAACATATTAAAAAAATTCAATAAAAAAAAACACGAAAATTAAGAAAGTAGAATTTTCTGAAAAATATTTTCTGAAAAATAAAAACAAGCAAGCTGATCAATCGACTAAATGTCTGAATTAGTCAAATTTCTTGCCTGAAATTTTTTTAAAAAAATAAATATGAAATTATAATTTAAAAATGCAAAACAAACACCACACCCGTAAAATTGGGTAAAAATGTAATTGACAAATATAACTGAACATAGCCTGAATTTTGACTACAATATTGCATTGAAATATACTTACAATTTTAAGTACTAAAATATTTTAATTGATTATAATATTTTGTCTCAACCAATTTATGAGCATTTCCTGTTGGATCACATGCATGCCACTGACCTTATACAGTGCATTCGGCTGGCAGGACTCCACTTTTGTCAAGTCATGAACGAAGAGGTGGGCCTGTAACATCGGCTATTGTGCCGCAGATAGTGTCAGCTTGGCTATTGTAAAAATGTAACTTTACCTTCTTTCAAATGGAAGTTGAAAATTAAGAGGTTGTTTGGGATGATCAAAATAAGTGTATTTTTTTCCTCACATTACAATATTTTTCTACAATATATTTTTCTACCCATTGTTCAAACCACTTTTTCTACAATATTTTTTCTTTTATGTATTTATTAATTTGTTATTTTTTAACAATTTTTTTTACTTTTTAAGTGTATTGTAATGGTTATTAATTTATTGTTATTTTGTTCTGACACCCCAAAATTTGTATGAATTGCAAATTCCAATGGGCACAGTAGGTAGGTATGTGACTTTGTGCAGCGATGCAGTGATGCATGTGACTTTGTGCAGTGATACGGTGATGCATGTGACTTTGTGCAGTGATGCAGTGATGCATGTCACTTTATGCAGTGATGCAGTAATGCATGTGACTTTCTGACTTTGCCATGCTTCCTCACATTACGTGATGCATGTGACTTTCTGCAGCGCAACTTACATGCTTTGTTTTTTCCTCACATTTCAGAATTCATCTAAGTCACATTAAAACGACTGTGAAAAGAAGCAGAAAATGCTATTATGTTGGTGAAAAAAACATGATGGACGGTTGTGTAACAACAATAAAAATGGGATGACTGTGAAGTTCATTAAGTGAAAATAAGATAAAATATAGGCTATAAAGTTCCAATCGTGTTTACATATAAGGTGACCATTTTATTATTTTGGTGAAAAAAACAACGATAGTTTTGTAGGTCGAAGTGAGTTGGACGGTTGTGTATTTACTTGCACTCTGTTTCATAGTTGTTTATGAACAATATTACTTTAAAACAAAGAAAATTAAAGCCGTTGTTTCATTTTTTGATTTCATTTATAATTTTTTTAAAACACCTATATGTACTGAAATGTCAATTCCAAGTGACTACTTACTGTATTACAAAAGTAAGCATGATAGTTTCATGTGGCAATGTGACAACTCACTGCATTTTGTTTTATTTGACAATTCACTGCTCGAATATGAAGGGATTGCATTGTGATTCTCTGGCCTACAATTATGATTTTATTTGACAACCACGTCCGTGACTACATCACAGGTACACAAAGTCATGGATACTCAAAATTACATGAAATGAATAACATAAAATAATATCACGTGTATAACTTATTCCATAGTGCCCTAGCATGCATTATCGTCACCAGATCATCTCTAGTTAACCCCCACTATGATGTCTATAAATACCCCAGTATGATGTTTGTTGAAGTCATAACAATAGTAATATATCTACAATTACTATTATTATTAATTTTTTTTATTTTATCAATAATGTCTTCAAGAGGTGCAGGAAGTTCACGCCAGCAAATAAATTCGAAAGTGTGGCTGCTACCTCCATTTACCTATGACTACAAGAGCGAAAAGTACTCGAGTCCGAAGGATTATTATGCTGGTATCCGAGCAGAATGGGCGTTCAGGGTAACGGAGCAAGAATGATTGTATAATGATCTACGTAACTTTGGGGCACCGGTACCTCATCATCGTTCATTGACCATGGCTAGACGAAATGTGAGTGACTATGAAAAAGCAGTTAGCAGAATTAAGAAGGAGAACAACAGAATGTTGATGCGGAGATGTCGACATTTCATGCTTCAGCTAGCCACCGAAATGGCAGAAGCAAGCAACAGAGATTTGACAGTGACTGAGCGAAATAATGTCTTAAACAATGAAAAATATCTCACTGACTACTACATGTCAAATGAGGAATAAGAAATCAAACACCGTTATCTTTCATATATGTTTGTATGTACGTTGTGTCGTATGTTTGTTACTGGAGTGTAAGACAATGTTGTTGTTCATCTAACGTACGGATGTATTTCAAGTATTTGTTTTATGAACCTGAAGTTTATGAAATAACTACATTTATAGTAATTTACAGTTATTAGTTCATGACTTTCTTTATTGAATTGCAATGAGTTAATGAATGTTCTGGATTAATGAATGGATTAATGTATGTTCAATTATGTGAATACTTAAAACACATAAAACAGAATAGGTACCTCGGTGAAAAGCTTCCCTTAACTGGGGCAGCTGAAATAGGGATCAATTTACAAAGAATTTCAATCTCCATCAGGAAAGAAGAAAGAGTCACCTTCCAATTCCTGAAAGTCCAGTAAAAATGATGACTCTGGTAATGAATGAGGGGTTGACAGAAAACTAAACTCGGTGAAACGAACTACCGCATTCAATAACACATAAAACAGAAGAGGTAGGTCGGTGAAAAGCTTCCCGTAACTGGGCCTCGTCCAATACGGATCCTCTACGTAAAGAATTTCAATATCCATCAGGAAAGAAGAAAGAGTTGCATTCTAATTCCTGGAAGTCCAGTAAAAATGATGACTCTGGTAAGGAATAGGGGGTTGACATAAAACTAAACTTCGGAGGCTGGACAAACAAGCTCAAAACCAAGTGGTTGGTCCAGTTGGGGGACTAATAAAGTTCAGACAAATGAACTACCGCCTTCAATAACACATAAAACAGAACAGGTAGCTCGGTGAAAAGCTTCCCTTAACTGGGGTTGCTGAAATAGGGATCAATTTACAAAGAATTTCAATCTCCATCAGGAAAAAAGAAAGAGTCACCTTCCAATTCCTAAAAGTCCAGTAAAAATGATGACTCTGGTAATGAATGAGGGGTTGATAGAAAACTAAACTCGGTGAAACGAACTACCGCCTTCAATAACACATAAAACAGAAGAGGTAGGTCGGTGAAAAGCTTCCCATAACTGGGCCTCGTCAAATACAGATCCTTTACGTAAAGAATTTCAATATCCATCAGGAAAGAAGAAAGAGTCGCATTCTAATTCCTGGAAGTCCAGTAAAAATGATGACTCTGGTAAGGAATGGGGGGTTGACATAAAACTAAACTTCGGGGGCTGGACAAACAAGCTCAAAACCAAGTGGTTGGTCTAGTTGGGGGACTAATAAAGTTCAGACAAACGAACTACCGCCTTCAATAACACATAAAACAGAACAGGTAGCTCGGTGAAAAGCTTCCCTTAACTGGGGCTGCTGAAATAGGGATCAATTTACAAAGAATTTCAATCTCCATCAGGAAAGAAGAAAGAGTCACCTTTCAATTCCTGAAAGTCCAGTAAAAATGATGACTCTGGTAATGAATGAGGGGTTGACAGAAAACTAAACTCAGTGAAACGAACTACCGCCTTCAATAACACATAAAACAGAAGAGGTAGGTCGGTGAAAAGCTTCCCGTAACTGGGCCTCGTCAAATACGGATCCTTTACGTAAAGAATTTCAATATCCATCAGGAAAGAAGAAAGAGTCGCATTCTAATTCCTGGAAGTCCAGTAAAAATGATGACTCTGGTAAGAAATGGGGGGTTGACATAAAACTAAACTTCGGGAGCTGGACAAACAAGCTCAAAACCAAGTGGTTGGTCCAGTTGGGGGACTAATAAAGTTCAGACAAACGAACTACCGCCTTCAATAACACATAAAACAGAACAGGTAGCTCAGTGAACAGCTTCCCTTAACTGGGGCTGCTGAAATAGGGATCAATTACAAAGAATTTCAATCTCCATCAAGAAAGAAGAAAGAGTCACTTTTCAATTCTTGTAAGTCCAGTACAAATGATGACTCTGGTAAGGAATGAGGGGTTCACAAAAAACTAAACTTCGGGGGCTGGACAAACAAGCTCAAACCCAAGTGGTTGGTCCAGTTGGGGGACTAAGTTTAAAACCCAATTGGTTTACTTGATTTGGTTGTGATGAATCACTATTTAGAATTAATTATACCCAAATAGATTGTTTTCTGCACATTTTTCAAGAAATTGACGATTCTCTTAGTATAGAAACTAGAATTGTAATCAGTTCTGATGACGCTGATTTGTTAATTTTCGGATTTATACCCAAAGAGAACAACACTTCCGAAATTACTGTGTAACACCAGTTTTCCAGACAAATTTGAATGCACCAGTTTTCTGGACAGATTTGAATGCACCATGATATTCACAAACATTGGTGGCTAAGTACTCCTACGTAACCCACGTTTGACTCACAAGATCCACCATTATTTTAAAGTTGATTTCAAAAGTTGAGATTGTAAATGTTTCCCAAAATATTACAAATCGAATATTCAAAAGTTGATTTTAAAATAATTCCAAATGACAACTGAAATTCAAATAGTCATACTTTTCCCGTTGATAGAAATAGTACGTCGTAACAATAAATGATGCATAGCTAAGTGAAACACAACATTGCCTACATAAGCTTCATTTTTTCAAACATTGAGTAGTCAAATCGTGGAGAGACTTGTCATTGCAAAGTCATGTGACCTGGTGCACAGGCTTTGGTTTTCTCAATATTTTGCTCGATTATTTGATACACAGTGACAACTCATCTCTTATTGATATATGTGGGATTCTCAATTCAGAAAGTCACATGGCAACAGTGAATTCACTGATTTACCTTACAGTGAGCATGTCCTTATTTTGTCTGTATATGCAGATGGATTGTCAAGTCATGTGACTTGGTGCACAGGCTTTCGTT
This sequence comes from Camellia japonica, assembly GCA_030407325.1. Classification (NCBI taxonomy): domain Eukaryota; kingdom Viridiplantae; phylum Streptophyta; class Magnoliopsida; order Ericales; family Theaceae; genus Camellia; species Camellia japonica. The sequence goes on along the minus strand of JAPPVO010000776.1, from coordinate 19,882 downwards.
TTCTCGATTTTTTGCTCGATTTTTTTATTACAGTGACAACTCATCTCTACTTGATATATTTGGGATTCTCAATTCAGAAAGTCACATGGCAACAGTGAATTCACTGCTTTACCTTATAGTGAGCATGCCCTTATTTTGTCCGTATATGCAGATGGATTGTCAAGTCATGTATTTTTTTATTACAGTGACAACTCATCTCTTATTGATATATGTGGGATTCTCAATTCAGAAAGTCACATGGCAACAGTGAATTCACTGATTTACCTTACAGTCAGCATGCCCTTATTTTGTCCGTATATGCAGATGGATTGTGAAGTCATGTGACTTGGTGCACATGCTTTGGTTTTCTCAATTTTTTGCTCGATTTTTTTATTATAGTGACAACTCATCTCTAATTGATATATGTGGGATTCTCAATTTAAAAAGTCACATGGCAATAGTGAATTCACTGATTTACCTTACAGTGAGCATGCCCTTACTTTGTCGGTATATGCAGATGGATTGTCAAGTCACCTGACTTGGTACACAGTATTTGCTTTACTCTTTTTTTTTTCATTCTAGTGACAACTCATACCTTGTTCGTATATGTGGGATTGTCATGCAGAGGCATCTTCTTAAAGCCGTTCATAACCAACTATATAAACGACTAAAGGTGAAGACACAACCTTATAACTCATTTCGCCCTACAAAATTATCATTCATTTGTTTTAAAAAATTAGCATGGTTACATGGTTCATGGGAGGGAGTGGAAATCGCAGAGGTGGTAGGAACTTGCAAAGGGGTAACAGTTCACGACGAGGAGGGGGAAGGGGAAGTGGCAATGCTGAAGATGAACACCATTTGCTTTGTTAGATGCCTCTTGTGCTTATCATGATAGGTTTGGGAAGCGACATTTTGTCATGCCCAAGTACTATTGAGATCCATGTGGTTTGGTGGAGGAGCCATCAGATAATCAAACAGGATATGGTTTAACAAACGCTAGACTTCTGAAGTGGCCCGCACTATTTATAGAGCGAGTGCAAATGGAAAGATTATGCAGGAAAATCGACTGAAGGTGCCAAAAGCACGTTCTATTGAGATCCAAAAGGAAGATTCTGATAATGTTGATCGACTATGTGAAAGACTACAGCGTGAGATTTCTCAAATGCGCCGTAGGTTAGCCCGCGATATGTAGCTATACATAGTTAAGAAGGATGCCTAGAAGAATAGAACAGAACCAAATGTTGCGGCTATCAAGGGTATCATGGAGGATCCTGAGCTTGTCTCTGACGCTGAGCTTTCGGATTGTTCAGACTCTGAGCCACCTGCCGATTTAAGCGCGAATTAGGTGTTAATGTCTACACTTCGGCAATATTAGGTCATGCATTAATATGTAATGTCTGTGTTAGAGTAAGTATAACTGTTATGTTATGTTTATGTTTATGTTTATGTTTATGTATTGTGTCTGTCAAATGTTGCGGCTATTAATATGCAATATTAGGTCATGAATTAGGTGTTTGTCTATCTAACTGTTATGTTTATGTATTGTGTGTTCAGTTCAGGATCTCCAGGATATATGTAATGTGTATTCAGTTCATGGTGTCCAGAATGTATTTTTGTGGGAGAATTATGTCTGTACTACCTATGTAACTGAAAACTATTACATTTGCAACTTCAGTTATGTTGTTTTCATGCTTGTATGAGTATTTAGTAAATTAGTGACTTCGTATATTATATATGAAGATTTATTACAAAAATGTTGACAAAATTTATTTTAGGAGCTCTCGCTGTGGCCTTCATCTTCTTGGCCTACTCCGCGGTGGTCTTCGCGTCTCACCCTTCGTCGTTGCTCGTCGAGCTGCACAGTGTGTGGGTGTGCTTCGGACTGTAGAGCATGCATATCACCTTCTAACCCATAACAAAGACGAAACAAAAAAATAAATTTTTTTAAAGAAAACAGGTACAAAACGGTTTTACTAAACTGGTTTTCTGAATTACATTCTCACCTTCTAACCCAAAACAAAGACAAAAGGATAAATATATATGTATATTTAAATGAAAATGGCTTTCGTAAAGCCAAAATTATTTTCAGAATAACACCTTCTAACTCAAAACAAAGACAAAAGAAAAAAAAAATTTACATGAAAAACGACTTTAGTAAAGCAAAAAAAAAAAATTATTAATTACATTATCACCTTCTAACCCAAAACAAACACAAAACAATAAACAAAAAAAATTTACATGAAAACAGCTTTAGTAAAGACCAAAAAAATTTTTGAATTACATTTTCTAAACCAAAACAAAGATAAAAGAAAAAATAAAAAATTTAACATGAGAACGGCTTCAGTAAAGCCAAACAAAATTTATGAATTACATTATCACCGAAACAATGACAACAGAAAAAAAATATTTACAAAAAAAATTTAAATCTAATTTAAGTGAACAGTGAAGTGAAAGTGTGGTTTCAATCCATGCTTACAATAGTGAACAGTGAAACCATGACTTTTGTAAATGAACATGATTGGCTTAATAATATCTAAATGAATATGATTTTAAAATTATATATATGAAAAATATTATGTAAAATAAATATATGAAAAGAGGTTTTTCTCATATTATGTAAAATTTCTGAATTACACCTTCTAAACCAAAACAAAAACAAAAGAAAAAAAAAAACAAATTTTAACACGACAATGGCTTTAGTAAAGCCAATAAAATTTTATGAATCACATTATCATCAAAACAATGACAACAGGAAAAAAAAACAAAATATTAAACAATAATCTGCTTACCAAGAAAGAAATGAACACTGAAAGCGTTCTCAATTCCAGTTGAACAGTGTAAACACTATTTAGAATAGCGTTTTCTTCACAAATGAAATGAACAATAAAATCGCTATTTGCAATAGCGTTTTATGCAATGAACATTAAAATCGCTATTCGGAATAGCGTTTTCTTTACAAAACCAATCCACAAATAAAGCACTATTTGGAATAGCGTTTTATACAGAAAAAAAATTGAGGTTAAAATCGCTATTCGAAACAGTATTTTCTTAATTAAAATCGCGATTCACAATAGCACCTTCACTATTCATCAACTTTTGAGCTCCAAACAGTGAAAGCGCGATTTGTAATAGCGCTTTAGCTTAGTTTGGGAAATCCGTAAAAATTAGGCCTAATTTGAAAAATAGAAGGCAAAAGAGACTTAATATGGGAAAAGCCTCGCACTAAAATGGTGCAGTGCACTGTCGGCACATGCGCATGATGTAGGTAGTAGTAAAATGTGATGTTTGTGGTGGAAATCATGACCATTGATTTTTTCCAATTGTAATAAACAATAATTAGGGCTGATTTAACAAGTGTAAAAAAAGTTAAAAAGTTCAAAATTTATTAAAAAAGTTAAAAAATTATCACTATTTATTAAAAAATATAAAAAAATTAATATACAAATCAACTTTTTCTCTCATCAATGTACTGACGTCAGGCTAGCTTCAGTGAGAGGGGAAAAAAAAATTGCATGTGTACATTCACTAACTTGGATGGTAAAGTTGGGCCCGTGGGGGCCCACCATGGGTCCTGTTTTGATAATCCAAACCGTTCAAAATGTAGAACTCGTCTAGTATTATATGCCTGCAAAAAATCACGTCTATCGGATATCGTTAACTACATGATCAAATCAGTTTTGTATAAAAATTGGATGGTGTTATAGTTACTAGTTAACAAAAAAAACTAACACGATTAGATAGCTCTCGATATCCAATCGACGTGATTTTTTACAAACATATAGTACTCGACGAGTTCTACACATTGAACGGTCCCGATTAGAAAAACGGGACCCATGGTGGGCCCCCACAGGCCGAACAACACTGTTCAATCAAAGCCCCGAAAAGGAGGTAATTTTTTCCTCATGTATTCACCCAGCCAACTGACTGCCAATCCGTACGGTATATTACATTATCTTCTCTTACACACTTATTTATATAATTTTTTAATATACATTTTTTCATAAAAAATTAAAAATTAACCCAAATATCTATATTTTTTTCTTTAATTTTTTAATTTAAAAAGATAAAAAATATACTTATTTTTGAACACGTCAAACAACTTCTAAGGCGGTAAGAAAGATTAATATAAGCACATGGTGGACATCACGTTTGATCAAAAAAAATGTGATAAGTGGCTAAGTGCGCAATCTTCACCTGTGACCACTAGCGTGTTTGGTAACCTTCCGTTTTTAATTTTCAATTTATAATTATAAAAAATTAAAAATTATCATAAAAACTTATTTGATAATTTTTTTAGGTTATAAATGATTGTCTCAGTTTATAAATTTGAGAAAAAAATGTAAACTCAAAAAATGAGTTTATGTTTTCAGTTTTCAATTTTTTTCTTCAATTTATTTTTTTTTCAAATGATTTATTTTCAATTTTTTTTTTCAAATTTTTTTTTCAATTAATCTTTCTTTTCAATTAATTTTTTTTCAATATTTTTTTTCCCAATTAAATTTTTTTCAATTATTTTTTTAATTAATTTTTTTTCAACTAATTTTTTTTCAATTAATTTTTTTTTCAAATAAATTTTTTTCAATTATTTTTTTTCCAAATATTTTTTTCCCCAATTAATTTTTTTTCAATTATTTTTGTAATTAATTTTTTTTCATTTTTTTTAAATAAATTTTTTTTCAAATAATTTTTTTTAATTATAATATGTGTGATCCCATTGTCATAAATAATAAAAATAAATATAAATATTTTAGGCTGAACAAACATATTTTTTAGTTTGTGCTTTTAATTTTTTTTAAACATTTTGTTCAAACGAAACGCGTTTGTAATTTATGTTTTTCTAAAAATAAAAAAAAAAGTCAATTTATAAAATTTTTATAAATATAAACGTTACGAAACGCTACCTAAAAATTGTGAGTTGTTTGTTAAAAAATACTCAAATATCATATTTAGCTTTCATTGTATTCTACAGACGATTCACCGGTAATTCTCACCTTTAAAGAAAATTTATATTAATAAAATACATGCATAGATGATAATTTAATGTAATATTACATAAAATTATTTTTATGTGTCAAAATTTAATTACACAATTAATTCCTAAATACGTGTTCTCCTTAATTTCTTGAAACAAAGTCAAAGAATCGAAATTTATCTACTAAAATTAGAGGGGCGACTTAGGCGGACTCTTCGATCTGAACAATTCGAACTCAGTCCAATTTTTTTAAGATTTAGATAAGTTATTTTTAAATTCGGTATGAGCTTAAAAAAATTTAGAAACTCAAATTAAATTTGGGCGGACTTAAGCAAAAATATAAACCAACTCAAATAACTTGAAGCCCGAATTATACATATATAGATATATAAAAATATTATATATATATATATATATAAATTATTAGCCATTATATGATATTAAAGTAATATAGATTATTAAATCATATTGAATATATATTATATATACAAATACCAGAAAATCTTTTTATTTTTTTATTTTTTTATTTTCAATCATAAATTGTAAAGACTACTATAACGAAATATCTCTTACATTATATGAATTATTTGTTTTGATGATACTAGCCTATCACCCGTGTTATGCACGGGATAATTATTAATATTTATATTTGTTTTAGATTTTTTTTAATATATAAATTATGTTTTTTAAGATTTTTTATAAAAATAATTTAACAATCTTATCACTAATCATAATGTATGGGAGAAGTTGAAAAGGTTACTGCAGTAACTATATACAGATTGTATCTATAATTATTTGTTTGAGGGGATTTTAAATGCTGATCAGAGAATTTTGACCAAATCAATAAATGCAGGCATGTGGAAAGACGTGTGGATTGAAAAAAGTTAATAAATGTTGATCAGAGAATTTTGACAAAATCAATAAATGCTGTTTTTTTTAAATAAAAAATTTAGAAAATTTAGATTGGAATATTAAAGCTCCCACAAGCCTTGGTGGTTAAATACCCCCTTTTTAAATGTCTTCTTTTTTTTCTTTTTTATATTATATTAAAGTTTAATATTTTGATAATAATCATATGTGTTGGACTTTTCAAGAATTTTTTTTTTATGCTTATTCTTAATGTATTCAAGTGTTATTATGAGGGATAATAATTATATGTGTTGGGACTTTTCAAAGAATTCATATGTGTTAGATTTCAAAGAATTTTTTTATGTTTGTTCTTAATGTATTAAAGTGTTATTATGATGGTAAGACTTGGGAGTTGGGAGAAGTTAATAAATGCTAAGATTTTTTTTTAAAAAATAAAAAAATCAAGAAATTTAGATTGGGAGATTGGAGCTCCCACAAGGCTTTGGGTTAAAAACCCATTTTTGCTTAATATATAGTATAGATTAATGATTTTCTATTAAAAAAATGTAAATAAAGTTAAAGTTTAATAATTTAATAATGTAGCTGGAAAAAAAAAAAAAACTGAAATTGATTTATAATTTGGACAATCCGATCAATTCGAGTTTAATTCGGATTGGGCTTGAGCATGCAACCTTGGGTTATAATTTGGGCTTGAGCAGACTTGGACAGATCTCAGCACAATTTGGGTTGAGCTTAGACAACCTTCCAACCTGACTGAACCCGTCCGAATTGCATTCCTAGCTAACATATACACCTACAAAATTGAGATTCAAAAATGTTTGGGATCCCCCTTTTTTGGAGTTTCATGATCCCTAATTTGATCTTGACTCTTGATTTGTGTATATGTGGTCCACTTATATATGTGTAGGCTCCATATTATGAGTGATTGAGATAAGAATAAGAGTTATGAGGATCATATATGTATGGAAATCTTTATCATAATTGATCGAGATTAAGGCTAGGTTTGACATCTCATAAAAAAGTCAATATCTTATTTAAGTTACATCATCTTATTTAAATCACATCACTTTTCTACCACATCACTTCAAATCTAATTCATAGTGTCATTTTGGCAACACGGTCAAAACGCAGCTTTTTGTTGGCCAAGACCAAAACGCCAAACAGGGCCAAAACGCTGAAATTCCCATTTGGGAAGACCAAAAACGCAACACTCAAATTTACTAAACTATCCTCTGAAAAATTTTTAATTAATTAATTCAAAAATAAAAAATAAGGATATTTTGATCATTTTGGAATGATGTGACACTTTTAAAAAATATTAAACTAAAAATAAAAAAAACCAGCTTTTTATCAACTTCTCAAATTACTTCCAAAAAAGTCAAAAAACTTGGTAAAAAATTAAAAGTCAACTTTTTACCAACTTTTCAAAACACCCCATATTTTATAAAAAGTCAAAAAATTTACTTAATTAAATCATTCAAAACAATTCTTAATACCTACGTCGGTTGATTGTCGGAACATTCCAATGATAAATTCAGTAAAAAAACTCACAAATTCTCATTTACACAAAACGATGAAAATGTACAAATTGAAACATATCTCTAACCTTGGGGATTCATGGGGCTTTATACGGAGGTTTCGTTTGGAAAATCAAGTTTGAAATTTTTTTGATTATTTTAATTATAAAAAATAAAATAAAATATTTAATTTAATAAAATAAAACATTATATTTATTTTATAATTATTATATTTTTTCTCTTATAAAAAAATTAAAAAAAATACAAACAAACACAAAATCTTTTTCAAATAAAATTTTTAACTCAAAATTAAAATAACTAAAAAAATTAAAAAATTAAAAAAATCACTTCTCAAACGAAACCAGAGTGGTCCTATCGTCTCTGAGATTTTTTTTCCCCGTCCATCATTTAATTCAAAAGGACTGTCACTTATTGCTCTTTATGCCATCACATCGGTCAATCACAATTTGCCAACTGGATGGTTTCATTTTCTTCTCTCTGCCAAACTTGCCACTAAACTCCGAAAAAATTATTACTCCCCCGTCCCAAAATAACGATTTCTCTTAGGGAAGTCAATTTTTTTAATAATATAATTATTATATTTGAAAAAAGTTAATTTTTTAAAATTATCATTTTGATAGTATATTTTTTAGGAATATCAATATCATAATTGTACTTTTTATATTATTTATTAATTTAAAAGAAAAACAAAATAAGAAATTTATATTATTTTTGTACTTGATTTTTAAAGAGGGACTAATATTTTGGAATAATAAAAAATAAAATAAGGAACTAATATTTTGGGACGAAATGAGTACTTAGGGTTTGTTTGAGGTGTACTTAAAAAAAATACATTATTTTTATATTTTTATCTTTTTAACGTTATATTTTTTTTATATATATATTTTTAAAATATTAAAAAATATATTTATTTAAATCATTTTAAACAATTCTTTAGTCTTGAGATGTATAGTCATAATTATAATTTTATCACATCTTTTTATATTTTTTTATTACTGAACTTAAATTTGTGAGTTCCATCTCTTTTACCAATATCATTAAAATATCATACTCTCTTTGCTCTAAAATATTAATCCCTTATTTCATTTTTTATTATTTCAAAATATTAGTTCTTTTTCAAAAATTAAGTACAAAAATAATATAAATTTTTTATTTTACCCTTCTTTTAAATCTATTAACAATATAAAAGTACAATTATGATATTAATATTTCTTAAAAATATACTATTAAAAATAATTTTAAAAAAATAAATTTTTTAAAGTGTAATAATTATAATAGTAAAAAAATGATATCTTAAAAAAATTTATAATTTTGAGACAGATGAAGTATAACTTTACACACCAAGATCAACCACTGACTTTTCCTACTCCGACCCCTTCATCATCCAACTTTCAACGCCTAACTAGTTTTTTGTTTTTTGTTTTTTTTTTTTCATAGGGATTGGTGATTGGAGAAGGAAAAAAAAAATTTTTTTTGACCCATCACAACCCACTGGGTGTGTTTGATTGGACGGACTGGAAAAGGGGGGATTAGAATCCATCGGACTTGAGTCCTGGGACTGTGAATCCCCCCGGACTATTTGGTCGGATTGGATATGTATCCTGTGTTTGTTTTTTCATGGGATTAGATGTCTGCAAAGGACTATTTTCAGTTAATCCAACGTTTGGTTGGACGGACTGGATAGGATAAATGAACAAAAGACTATTTTACCCTTTTTCAATTAATTATTTTTAATAGGATAATTATTAAATAAATTATTTTTGGATAGGATAATTATTTGGTCGGATTATTTTTGGATTGGATAGGATAATTATTTTTGGACAAATGAATCCAACGTTTAATTATTTTTAATTAAATAAATTTATTTTTTTTTAAATTAAATAAATAAATAATAAAATATCAATAAAATTTGTTTTAAATCATTACTGTATAACAAATCATTATTTTTTTACATACAAAACTTTACTGTGTGGTCCAACTTTACATACAAGTCATTAGTGAATCCAATTTTTTTTTTTACATACATAACTTTACAAAAAAAATTTTACATACACAATTAAATAAATAAATAACCACTAAATTTGATTTAATAAAATACTGTATAACCTGTATAAAAAATTTATATTATTTTTTTAATTAAAATTTTAAATAAATTTTAAATAAAACACCTATTACAATTTAAATAATGAAATTAAATAAATTATAAAAAAAATTTTAAATAAAAACATCAATAAAATATATATAAAAAATTATTTTAAAAAATTAAATAAATAAAACATCAATAAAAAGTTAAATAAAATTATTTTATTTTTAAATTGAGACATTTAAATTTTATTGAATTTTATTAAATATAATACATAATTAAATAGTAGAGGGTCAAAATGGTCATTTCATCATCTAATCCAAACAGTGATTAGTCCCCCACATTCTGTCCCACCCCCCTAGGACAGGATAGTCCCCCATATGGGGGACATGGAGTCCGGCCGGACTCCATGTCCGGCGGACTAAAAAAAATCAAACGACGGATTAGGAGCACTATTTGGACTCAAGTCCAAATAGTGGATAGTCCCCCCCCCCAATCCCCCCAATCAAACACACCCTATGTTTGTTTAGTCATGGGATTAGATGTCTGGATTGGACTATTTTTAGTAAATCCAATGTTTGGTTAGACGGACTGGATAAGGATAAATGTTCAAAAGACTATTTTACCCTTTAATCTATAATTTATAATTTAACAACACTAAAAAAATTTAATTTATAAGGTCACAATTTTTAATTTATTATTTTCAATTAAATTAAATTTATAATTTATATTTTATATTTTTATTTAATATATAATTTAAATAACGACAATAAAAAAGTAATTTTATTTAATATATAAATTAAATTTTCAACAACACTAAAAAAATTTAATTTATAAGGTAAATTTATAATTTATTATTTTTAAATAAATTTAATTTATAATTTATATTTTTATTTAATATATAATTTTAAATTAACAATACTAAAAAAAATTTATTTAATATGTAAATTTAATTTTTTAACAACACTAAAAAAATTTAATTTATAAGGCCATAATTTATAATTTATTATTTTTAATTAAATTTAATTTATAATTTATAATTTATAATTTAAATTTTTTATTTAATATATAGTTTTAAATTAACAACACTAAAAAAATAATTTATAAATGTTCAAAAGACTATTTTACCATTTTCTAATTGTTTACTAAGTAATAGCATGGAGGCTAAAATGGACATTTCACAAAATAATCCCATGGGATACCAATCCCATGGTTTCTATCCCACATCCCCCCATGGGATAGGATAGTCCCATGTTTGTGGGACTAATAGTCCGGGGGGACTATTAGTCCGGAGCAAAAATTTTCAAACAAACAATGGACTATTAGTCCGGTGGGACTAATAGTCCAATCCCACCCTCTTATCCCTCAAAACAAACATGCTGCAAATCCAATCCAATCCAATCAAATAGTCCCGGGACAATGTATCCCGGGACTAACAGTCCGATGGATTACAATCGCCCCTTATCCAGTCCGTCCAAACAACAGTGGGGGTCCGGAGCATTTTTCTTTAACCAAATAGGATAAAATGTTACATTTAACTTATAATCATTTCACTTTTTATCTCACAAAAGCCAAAAAAATCTAAAAGTCTATCCCAAATGAAACTTTTTAACCCCGGACTAAAATAGTTAAAAAGTAAAAAAATCAACTCATATTCCAAACAAACTTTAAATCATTAACAAGATTAATATTTCTCTTTTATTGAAATATCATACTTGCCAACTGAGACGCACATAAGTGGATATGGGGATGCTGCTGTAACTAAGTCACAGTAGCGATTTGCTGTGAGTTCATGGAGGCTTTTTTCAAATCTTTTTTGATGGTCTGAACCGTTAATATTGTAGGATTTGTTGAATAAATTATTCATGTAAAAAATGAACTTGATTGAAAAAACTATAGCTTTATAACAAGAGCACATTTATTTTTAAAAAAAATAAACGGTTAACATTATCTTGATAATTTTTGTAAAATAATTTGAATCTGATCATGAGGTTACGGATTTCTAATAACGAGAAAATTACTAAATTTCACCTTTATCAAACTAGCAATTAAGTTAGTCGTTTTAGTTTTTGGTGATTTTTTTGTCTTAAAAATGTAACTAGTGATTTCGCCTGGTCAAACATTAAGAAAATATTCAGCTTGTTTGGTTTCAGTTTTTAGAAAACAGTTTTCAAAAAATGTTACTTTTTTATTTTTCGTATTTTAATATTTTAAATGAATTTTTTAAATATTTTAAGCAAATTTTTTTTAATATTTAAACACACCTAACATAAATACACTTAAAAAGTATAATATTTATGAAAAAAAATCTTTAAAAAATAGGGGTTGTTTGGGATGTTCTAAATGAGTGCATTTTTTAACTTTTTATGAAATATGAGTTGAGTTTGAAGTTATGTGATAGAGAGGTGATATGACTTAAATAAGATAATGTGCCTTAAAAAGAATAGTGATTTTTTGACTTTTTGACTTTTTTAGAGGATGACAAACAAGGCCTAAATATCAAAAAAAATACAAAAAAAAAAAAAAAAAAACAAAAACAAAAGTTCAGTACATTTTCGTATTTTTTGTTTATTTATTAATTTCTTAAAATATTTTACTATTTAGGCACATCTAAGTAAAGTGCATCTAAAAAAAATAAAAATTTACTTAAAATTTTAAAAATATTCACTAAAAATAAAAAAACACAAAAAAAAATTCACTTTTCAAAAAACTGAAACCAAGCACACTGATTAATTTTCAATTTTCATATTTTGAAATTAGTTGTATTGAGTTTATAAAAAATAATATTTAAATAATATACAAAAAGAATAGAGAGTTTATTAGGCAATGTATTTAATTAGGTGTATAAAAATAATAACTTTCAAATATAACAAAATTTTAACTAATTTAATGAGGATGCTCAGAACTCATGTCAGTAAATATTTGGATAAATTATACTTACACCCCTTAAGGTTTAGATTTAATATATATCACCTCATGACGTTTGAGAAATTACAGTAACTCTTTTGACATTGTAATTATTTAGACGGAATGTAGATATTAAATTCATGCACTCTCTATTTTCTTACTTTACTTTGCTTTTGTTTTTGTTTTTGTTTTGTTTTGTTTTGTTTTGTTTTTTTCCCTTTCATTTCCTTTGCTTTGCTTTACCTTTGTTTTTAATGTAATTTTTTCTATTTTTTTACTAGGAGTTGTTGTATTTTTATATAAGTACGGGTTTGTGAAATAAGACTATTAATCACAGGATGAGAATGTAATTTTTAGAAAATCAAGGGATGAAATGTAATTGGATCAAATGTTATGGGGGTGTTAGTGTAATTTACCCTAAATATTTTTAAGAGAATAATTGTTTAAATTGATAATTTAAGGAACATCAATGAAGTGTGATAGTTTGAGGTAAAAAAAATAAAAAAAGTGAATTTTTTCCACAAGAGAAATACAATTTATAAGACAGATGTGTTGTTCAAAAAATAAATTAGAGCTGAATTGAGAGAGACAGAGAGAGAGAATGGCAGTAGCAAGCCCAGCTTTGGCTACAAAAGTTTTTGAAGAGGGAAAGTTGAGCGTGAAATCTATGAAAGTGGAGGAATCAAGTGAATCATCATCACCACCAAAGCCATTGTTAATTGTTACACCAACGTTGGAAGGCACATATCCTATATTGTTGTTTTTCCATGGATTCTTGATCCACAATACTTCCTACGAAAAGCTTCTCCAACATATATCTTCCCATGGATTCATAGTCGTTGCTCCTCAGGTCTCTCTTCTCTCTCCTCTCTTTCTCTTTCTCTCTTGCTGTTTGGTTCAAGGATTTAGGGATGAATTTGGAAACGAAAAGAAAAAAAATTATAAAATATAAATAAATATATATATATATATATCACATAATTTTACATATTTTTTTATTCTTCCTTTTAACTTTTTTTTTTTTGAAAAATTTATTAACCAAACACAGTTTTAAAGATCATGAGAGGCCGTGAAACCTTTTCAAACATTTTGATTAATCATTTTATGTAGTTTAACCCTCCTTTTTTTAATTAGTTTAATCATTCGATTAGTTTTTCCAAACACTAATGTTTGGTTTTACTTTTTTGGCGTTCATTTTTAATTTTTTTTAAAGTTTTTAGATTCAACTCAATCCCTCCGAATTGAAATATTAAATTTAAAATAAAAAATAAAAATAAAGTCTAGACAAGATAAAAATAAATAAAAAATAGTAAATTTTTTTTTTTAATTTTGACTTTTTCAATTTTCGTAAGTATTTTTTTAATTTATTTTTTAGATTCATGTCTACACAGAAAGGATTAAGAAATAAAAGTTTTTGACATAATTTTTTAAAAAATCACTAGTATGATTTTTTTTTTTTTTTTTTTTAAAAATGAGATCCCAAACCTCTAACTTTTAATTGTTAGGCACTTCCATAACGATGAAATCCTCAGTTTGATATTATTTATTTATTTATTTATTGTAAGATATTAAACGATTATTTTTTTTGGATAATATATTAAACAATTTTTTTATTAATATTTTACAGTACCGTATAATTATGTGACGTGTTCTTGTTAGAGCATTTTTAATATTTACTTAGCCTCTGTTTGGGAAGAGGTTTTTTGGGCTTTTTTGGCTAAAATAATTGGCTATTTTAGTCACAACAAACAAAACATCACATTCAACCCATAATCATTATACTCTTCTCTCACAAAAAAAGTCAAAAAAGTCAAAAAATCCTTCTCAAACCAAGCTTTTTAGCCCAGGTTAAAATAGTCAAAAAAGTCAAAAAGTCAACCCACTTCCCAAACCAACCATTAGATATTTTATTAAATTTAAATAAAAATTTGAATAAAAGTTTGATCTGATATGTTTAGCTCTAATCATTTTATCAAATTTAGTTGGTCGTCCGATCGATCATCTGTTTTAGAGCAAATTTTTAGCAAAACTTTTTTAAGTTAGTCATCCACCTGGTTAATCGATCGGTCGTTTACCAACGATCGCTTGCAAAATTTGATGACAAGTTAAACACTTTCCTAATTTGATGAAAAATTTGGCCTCGCTTTCATTTGATATGGGTTTGGTGCTATGATTAGAGTAGAAAAAAGAGATGTGTTTCATCAAATTTAAATTTAATAGAATAGCCGAGTAAATATTGGAGACGCTCTTAAGAGCTTGTTTAGTATCCCCTAAATAAATACACTTATTTAGATTAAATTATATTTTTGTTTTTTTTTACATATTTTTTTTTATAAAAAATCAAAAAATACATATAAGCCTCTCCCGTATTTCCAACAAGAGAAGTCTTTGAACTAGTAGGAAACTCATTTTCTAAGTCAATTTTTACCTTACTGGAATAGAGAAGTCTTTGAACTTAAGTAGGAAACTCACTTTCTAAGTCAATTTTTACCTCATTGGAATCTAAGTCAATTTTTACCTTATTGGAATAGAGAAGTCTTTGAACTAGTAGGAAACTCATTTGTTAAGGTCTCGTTTGTCAAGTGTTCCTTTAATTAAAAAGTTAAAAAATTATTAAAAAAATTAAAAAGTCAATAATTCATATAAAAAAGTCAAAAATTTCTTTTTCTCTTTACTTTTTATACATCTTTTTGTAAAAGGTCAAAAAGTCATCCCAAACATACTAGTGTCCCTTCCAAACATACTAGTTTTTTTACATCACATTTTAGGCCAAGTTTGGGAAAACTAAATAAGTGCATTTTTTGACTTTTTATGAAATATGGTTTGGATATGGGTTGGGTTTGAAGTGATGTGTTAGAGAGATGATGTGATTTAAATAAGATGATGTGACTTAAATAAGATAGTGACTTTTTGACTTTTTGAATTTTTTGGAGGATGCCAAACTTGGCCTTAGTCAAAAAATCAAAAAGTTACTAAAAAAGTCTGTTCCCAAACGAGGCCTAAATCAATAGATAAGTCTTTGAACCACTAAGAAACTTATTCAGGTTTGAGAATTGACTATTTTAGTTAATATTTTGATATTTTATGAAAAAATATATAAAAAAATAAAAAGAATTATGTGACAATTTATAATAATTTTTAAACTTTTTAATTAAAAATTAAACTTTCCAAAAAAAGTGCATTAATTGCTAAGCTAGTTTGTAATAAAAATAAAATTTTAAAAATCCTAATTACATTTTTGACCCTAAGGCATGTGTTCGTTAAAAAAGCACTGAAATTTCACCTTGGTTTCAAATTTCTTTTTTTAAAAATTTAAACTTTTGAAATACAAATATGCGTCACTATGTACGTACATATATAAATGCGATAAATTTGGACTGCCTGTAAACGTGAGGATTTATGGGCATCTTTTTTTGTTTTTTTTAGATCAACAAAGTTAAAATTTTATTAAAAAAACATGAAATTAAAAGTACAGAAAGATATAATGCATCGAGAGAGATTCAGACAGTACAAAATACTCTTACTACTGCTAGTTATGGGCATCGAGAGGGTTTATGGGCATCTAGTTAAATTGATCAATCTGGATTAGGTGTAAATGACATTCAAGTTTGCAGGTGGTCCAAATTAAATTTAACCTGTAAAACATATATGATAACAAATATTATATGAAAATATTTGCCTAAGCAACAAAAATGCTAATTGATGCATTTTTAGTGCCAACATTGATATTAACAAGAAAAACAATTATATATGAAGTTCTCAAGAATAGTCGAGGTATGTGCAAATTAATTTTAGGGCAAATTATATATACCTCTCGAGGTTTGGCTAAATTACAAATACCCCCTAAGGTTTGAGAAATTACAAATTCTCCCCTGAATGCTATATTTGCATAACAAATTAGGAGGTAATTTGTTATGAAATTTAAATCTCAGGAGACAAATTGTTATGAAAATACAAACCTTAGGGGGCGGGATGTAATTTCCGAAACCTCAAGGGAGTATCTGTAATTTAGCCAAACCTCAAGGGAGGTATATATAATTTGCCCTTAATTTTAACATCAAACTATAGAAAAAATGATAAATAAATAAATGTGATATTTAATACTATCATATTTCCAGCATTACTACACTGCCGCAACCCTACTGTTTGGATAAGTAATTTGAAAATTTAAGTACTTTCGGGCTGTATTTTGATTATGAATTTGAGTATAAAAAAATTTTAAAAAATAAAATAAAATATGAATAAAATATAATTACATTTTACTTACATTTTTATTTTTTTCTTCAAATTATTACCTAAAATTTTAATTTAAACACAATCTAAAAGTTTTCTACCTCTTGCCATAGCTTAGCAATCAATTCTTTTTATTTATTTATTTAATTAATTTTTGGGGATTAACTATATTTTTTATTCCTAAAATATCTGTTTTGCATAATTTTTGGTTCTCCACATTTTAATTGTGCCAATTTCATTGTGAAAGTATAAAATACGCATTAAATTGATCATGATTGATGCGATCAGAATTTAGAATAATACTATATTTATTAATTAGTGTATTAATTAGTATACCAATTAATAATGTGACATAATTTAAGATATTTTCAATATTTATAATGTGATTAATGAATGGAATCAATAATAATATCATAACTAGTATTAGTACACTAGTTAGTATACCAATTAGTATATATAATACCATCACAATATTTATAGTCAGAAATAGAGATAGTATTTTTTTTTTTTTTTTATTTCTCAGCATCTTAATTGTGTCAATTTCATTTTAAAAAATATTAAATATGCATTAAATTGATCATGACTTTCTTTTGGGTGATTATTTTGCCCTTTCAATTTCTCCACAAACACACTTTGTGAGAGCACAATTCTCAATGCATGTGAAAGGCCACCTAGATGTGAAGAGAATTTCATATTAGTGTAAATAGAATCACTATTTTTTGAGAAAATTGTAATAAAAAAATATATAAAAAAAAAAAGCCTTAAGATTTGATCTTTATAACAAATTAAATTCTAAATTTATAATTTTATTAATTTAAATCCTAAATAGTGACGAGTTTGATAAGGAGGGATGATGGTACAAATGAAAAGGCAGGACAAGAACGAGTTTTTTGATTGATTTTTAATCTAAACAATTTATTTATTTTTGTTAATTAAAATTAAATAGTAAAAAATATTTTAGATATTTTATGTACATTTATATTGAGTTTAATGAATAAAATATTATTTTTTCATATCTAAAGAAAATAGATAAATAATTTAACTTGAAAACAAATTAAAATATTAGAATTTAAATTGACAAAATTAAAAAAATTAAGATTTATTTTGTTAAAAGTTTAAATTTTTAAAAAAGAAATTTGAAACCAAGGTGAAATTTCAGTGCTTTTTTAAACGAACACATGCCTTAGGGTCAAAAATGTAATTAGGATTTTTAAAATTTATTTTTTATTACAAACTAGCTTAGCAATTAATGCACTTTTTTTGGAAAGTTTAATTTTTAATTAAAAATTTAAAAATTATTATAAATTGTCACATAATTCTTTTTATTTTTTTATATATTTTTTCATAAATATCAAAATATTAACTAAAATAGTCAATTCTCAAACCTGAATAAGTTTCTTAGTGGTTCAAAGACTTATCTATTGATTTAGGCCTCGTTTGGGAACAGACTTTTTTAGTAACTTTTGATTTTTTGACTAAGGCCAAGTTTGGCATCCTCCAAAATTCAAAAAGTCAAAAAGTCACTATCTTATTTAAGTCACATCATCTTATTTAAATCACATCATCTCTCTAACACATCACTTCAACCCAACCCATATCCAAAACCATATTTCATAAAAAGTCAAAAATGCACTTATTTAGTTTTCCCAAACTTGGCCTAAAATGTGATGTAAAAAACTAGTATGTTTGGAAGGGACACTAGTATGTTTGGGATGACTTTTTGACCTTTTACAAAAAGATGTATAAAAAGTAAAGAGAAAAAGAAATTTTTGACTTTTTTTATATGAATTATTGACTTTTTAATTTTTTTAATAATTTTTTAACTTTTTAATTAAAGGAACACTTGACAAACGAGACCTTAACAAATGAGTTTCCTACTAGTTCAAAGACTTCTCTATTCCAATAAGGTAAAAATTGACTTAGATTCCAATGAGGTAAAAATTGACTTAGAAAGTGAGTTTCCTACTTAAGTTCAAAGACTTCTCTATTCCAGTAAGGTAAAAATTGACTTAGAAAAGAGTTTCCTACTAGTTCAAAGACTTCTCTTGTTGGAAATACGGGAGAGGCTTATATGTATTTTTTGATTTTTATAAAAAAAAATATGTAAAAAAAAACAAAAATATAATTTAATCTAAATAAGTGTATTTATTTAGGGGATACTAAACAAGCTCTTAAGAGCGTCTCCAATATTTACTCGGCTATTCTATTAAATTTAAATTTGATGAAACACATCTCTTTTTTCTACTCTAATCATAGCACCAAACCCATATCAAATGAAAGCGAGGCCAAATTTTTCATCAAATTAGGAAAGTGTTTAACTTGTCATCAAATTTGCAAGCGATCGTTGGTAAACGACCGATCGATTAACCAGGTGGATGACTAACTTAAAAAAAGTTTTGCTAAAAATTTGCTCTAAACAGATGATCGATCGGACGACCAACTAAATTTGATAAAATGATTAGAGCTAACATATCAGATCAAACTTTTATTCAAATTTTTATTTAAATTTAATAATATCTAATGGTTGGTTTGGGAAGTGGGTTGACTTTTTGACTTTTTTGACTATTTTAACCTGGGCTAAAAAGCTTGGTTTGAGAAGGATTTTTTGACTTTTTTGACTTTTTTTGTGAGAGAAGAGTATATAATGATTATGGGTTGAATGTGATGTTTTGTTTGTTGTGACTAAAATAGCCAATTATTTTAGCCAAAAAAGCCCAAAAAACCTCTTCCCAAACAGAGGCTAAGTAAATATTAAAAAATGCTCTAACAAGAACACGTCACTAATTATACGGTACTGTAAAATATTAATAAAAAAATTGTTTAATATATTATCCAAAAAAATAATCGTTTAATATCTTACAATAATAAATAAATAAATAATATCAAACTGAGGATTTCATCGTTATGGAAGTGCCTAACATTAAAAGTTAGAGGTTGGGATCTCATTTTTAAAAAAAAAAAAAAAAAAAAAAATCATACTAGTGATTTTTTAAAAAATTATGTCAAAAACTTTTATTTCTTAATCCTTTCTGTGTAGACAGAATCTAAAAAATAATTAAAAAAATACTTACGAAAATTGAAAAAGTCAAAATTAAAAAAAAATTTACTATTTTTTATTTATTTTTATCTTGTCTAGACTTTATTTTTATTTTTTTAAAATTTAATATTTCAATTCGGAGGGATTGAGTTGAATCTAAAAACTTTAAAAAAAATTAAAAATGAACGCCAAAAAAGTAAAACCAAACATGTAGTGTTTTGGAAAAATAATCGAATGATAAACTAATTAAAAAAAGGAGG
>JAPPVO010000773.1:0-20588 GCA_030407325.1 Camellia japonica | reverse complement strand
GAGATTAACTGAATCCACTTAGGTGAGAATCCCATTTTAGCCATGACTGCCTCAAGGAAAGCCCAACTAACTCGGTCATAGGCTTTATTCATATCCAACTTGAGCCCAAAACTGGATAAAACGCCCCCTCTTAAGTTTTTTAATATATTCAAGAATTTCATGGGCCAGCAAGACATTATCAGAAATAAGGCAACCTTTCAAGAAAGCACATTGATTGTCAGCAAGTAAGTCCGGAAGCACCACACTAAGTCGATTAGCTAGAACTTTTGCACCGATTTTATAATCACGTTGCACAAACTAATGGGCCGATAATCATGCACTGTAAGAGGGCTCTTCGTCTTTGGAATAAGGCAGAGAAAGGTTTGGTTGAGAGGAAGAAATAAGGAGCCCGAATTAAGAAATCCCAAAACAGCTTCAGAAACCGAAGGTCCCACTAGCGACCAATATTTTTGGTAGAAACCCGCTATATACCCATCCGGCCCTGGAGCCATCAACTTGCCCATTTGAAATACAGCAGTTCGAATTTCCGCAGTAGAAAAAGGTTGTTCTAGAAAATGAAAATTATGACAAGATAAATGACTATGCATGACACTAATTAAATTGAAGTGAGATGGAAAAGAACCTGCTGCCATCAAGTCCAATGGCATATTGATAGAGTCCGATAAAGGTGAAAAGAGTTGCTGAAAATGCTCCACAAACACCTTTTGAATGTCTTTCGGATGAGTTAGCACATTTCCAGCGTGATCTTGAATAAAAGAAATGCGATTCCGACTTCGCCACCAGGATGCCATTCTATGGAAATTTGGTATTGAGGTCTCCCAAATGCAACCAATGCTGTTTGGATCGCTAAGCCCAATATAATTCCTGGCGTTGTAGCAAAATATCAAGTTGCAATCGCAAATCCATGTCGAGGAATGAGAGCCCGAAGATTGTAACGATCCTTGAACTTGCTGTAAGCGCGCTTGAATATCGTCAATTTGACCCTTCATGCTTCGAAAAGACAACGCATTCCAATTTTTGAGATGTTTGAAAAGTATAGCTTGACGTCGATAACAAGAATCATCTCCATGAATAGGCATTGTCCAAACCTTTTTAATAATATCCTGAGCATAGTTCTAAATATCAGCCGGTACAGTACGTACCGGAAAACCATACCTCCGATTCGCATACTCACCGGTATACCGGTGAGAATGGAATTCACAGCCGTAGCGTCCGAGTCCCAGTACGTAGCGGCGTGAATCCGATATATGGGCCGACATGGGCCGATACAGTCCGATACGGTCTCTGTTTCTGAGTCTCTGTTTTCTTCTTGATGTGCTGAGTAGAGCTGGAAGGCGATAATAAGGTTGGTTCTCAAGATGAGAGATTACCGGTTTTGACGATACGAGACATGGATCCTATTTTGGAGGTGAATTTGATTGCTGGGTTGAAAAACAACTTGAAGTTACATGAAGTTTTGAGTGTTCTCAAGGAAGAAGGAGTTGAAGGGCTATTGTGCTCTGTTTCTGATTTCTTTTTCTTTTTTTTTTTCGTCGATCTAAAGCTGAATAGGTGCCTGGGTTTGGTGGATTTGTAGATGGGTAAGAAGAGAGAGATACTTGGGTACATGGAGGTGCATGGGTTTATGGTGGATTTATAGATTCAAATGTTTAAGGTTTTTTTTTTTTTTTACACATATACCTCTATTTTATTAATATATATATATATATATATTTTTCTCAATACAAGAAAAAAAATATTCAAATCAATTTTTTTATTAAAAGTTTAACATACGCCAAAAATAAATACATATCATTTAGTTTAAAATGAGTCAAAAATATTCTTACATAACGAAATTTTGATTAAAATGTAACAAATTAAAATTAAAAGAGTCAAAAAAATGAATAAAATTTAGTTTTAGAGGGATTGCTAATGATTTTTAAAATTTCACGGTCGCGACACCCGATTCCTGATACGTACCGGCCGATACTACCGATACCGATACTCCGCGATCGATACCGTTACGTCAGCCGATACCGCGATTTAGAACTATGATCCTGAGTTGTAGGGTCTGTCAACCAAACGGCTTCAAATCTGCCCCACTTCGGACCTCGGAGCTCCATTCGACAAGTATCAAGAAGAAGAGGACTATGGTCTGATCGTTGTATAGGCAAAGTCACCAACGAAAAATGAGTGAATGTTGTGACTGTAGAAACATGGAAAGCATGGAACAGCTACATGGAAAGTATGGAACAACTGTTTATCTCTAATATATCTTTCTATGAAATACAAGTCCATATATATAGACTATCATACAGAGTTACTCTAGACAATCCCTGCAATCACTTTTCTTTACAACTCATGCCACATGCACTCTTGCTTTACAATTCATGCCACATGCACTCTTGCTTTACAATTCATGCCCACATGCACTCTCATTTTACAACTCATGCCAACACTCCCCCTCAAGTTGGTGCAAAGATGTCGCCAATGCCCAACTTGTCGAGTGAGTTGTAGAACATTTTTCTTGACACGCCTTTAGTTAGCGTGTCTGCCAGTTGATCTTCTGATTTGACAAACGGAGACTAAACTATCCCAGCCTCGAGCTTTTCTTTGATGAAATGTCGATCCACTTCAACATGCTTTGTACGATCATGTTGGACCGGATTGTGAGCAATACTAATGGCTGCTTTGTTATCACAAAATAATTCCATTGCTGAAGCAGGTGGGAAACCAAATTCTGTAAGTAACTTTCTCAACCAAAGGAGTTCGCAAAGTCCCTTATTCATCGCTCTGAACTCAACTTCTGCACTAGAAAGAGCCACGACCTTTTGTTTCTTACTCCTCCAAGTAACAAGGTTTCCTCCTACAAAGGTGAAATATCCCGAAGTAGACCTTCTGTCGGTATTGTTGCCTGCCCAATCTGCATCTGTGTAACCACCAATATTTAGATGATTATTCTTAGAGAACATAAGTCCTTTCCCTGGGGCTGATTTCAAGTATCGAAGTATTCGAACAACTGCATTCATATGATCCTTACTAGGACAGTGCATGAATTGACTTACAACGCTCACAGCATATGCAATATCCGGTCGAGTATGTGCCAAATAGATTAGTCTTCCAACTATCCTTTGATACCTCTCTTTATTCGCAGGTAGCTGATCAGAATACTCTCCTAGGTGATGATTCTGAACAATTGGAGTGTCCTCAGCCTTACAATCAAGCATTCCAGTTTCTGCGAGTAAATCCAACACATACTTTCTTTGGGATAGAAAGATGCCCTGCTTTGACCAAGCCACCTCAATTCCCAAAAAATACTTCAACCCACCCAAATTTTTCATTTCAAATCCAGTCACCAAATATTCTTGGAGTTTAGAAATCCCACCAACGTCATCTCCAGTAATTATCATATCATCAACATAAATAATCAATGCTGTTATCTTTCTCTTGTAGTGTCTCAGGAATAGTGTATGATCTGAATTGCTCTGCTTGAAACCACATTGTCGCATAGCCATGCTAAACCGTCCAAACCATGCACGGGGAGATTGCTTCAAGCCGTATAGTGCCTTATTCAGTTTACATACGACTTCATTTGGAGAAGATGAAAATCCAGGTGGAACATCCATATATACTTCCTCCTTGAGATCACCATGAAGGAAGGCATTCCGTACATCAAACTGATGCAGTGGCCAATCTAGATTAGCTGCAAGAGACAATAATACCCTGACTGTGTTCAGCTTCGCCACTGGAGAGAACGTCTCATGATAATCTATGCCATAAGTCTGTGTGTACCCCTTCGCCACAAGTCTTGCCTTATACCTCTCAATAGATCTGTCAGCCTTGTGTTTGATAGAAAAGACCCATTTGCATCCGACAGTCTTCTTCCCTTTCGGTAGAGGAATAAGTGTCCATGTCTGATTTTTCTGAAGAGCCGCCATTTCCTCTTGTATAGCATGCATCCATTTCGGATCACTCAAGGCTTCAGATACTTGTTTAGGAATATGATCAACAGACAACTGGTGTACAAATGTTGTGAGTGAATCTGATAACCTCTGAGATGAGACATGGTTGGCAATCGGATATATGGATTTCTTACTCACATGATTTGGAGAGTATCGGTCTGGTGGTTTTCCACGGTTATGCCTGAAAGGTAATTGATAACCAACAGAAGTATCACAAGCATTATCAGGAGGAGGAGTAGTTACCTCACGAATATTCTCAAGAGGCTGATCAGTCTCGGGTACTAGAGGTTGATGAGGGGGGTCTTCATCGTTGAGACTTCTACCAGGTTCTTCTCTATGGTCAGCTATACAAGTTGGTGTAGTTATGATTTCCATTCCAGGGTCAACAGTCCTTCCTGATACAGCAGTAGGAGCGGCAGCTGTAGTAGTGGTAGAAGCTGCTGTAGGCTCGGGAGAAGCTACTTCTGTCCCCAGTGTTAGGAAATCGAAAACAGTCCAATTCTGCTCTTCATTATGTTGTATCTCCCCCTGAAGAGGAGAATCGGTCATGGAGGTAGGGAAAAAGAACTCAGACTCGAGAAATGTGACATCCATGGTAACATAAGTGCGTCGGGTGGGTGGATGATAACACCGATACCCTTTCTGATGCGTTGCATAGCCCAGAAAAAAACAACGTAGAGCACAAGGATCAAGCTTAGTACGTTGAGTTTTCGGGAGATGTACGAAAGCAACACACCCAAATATCCGAGGTGGGAGCATCAGGACAGAGGGTAAAGAGCCATGGCAAGAGAGAGCCTAAAGCGGTGTTTGAAAGTCCAAGACTTTGGAAGGCATGCGATTCAACAAATAAACCGCTGTAATAATGGCATCAGCCCAATAACTACGAGGGGCGTGGGCACCAATCAAAAGGGCCCGAGCAGTCTCCAAGATATGTCGATTTTTTCGTTCCGCCACACCATTCTGTTGAGGAGTGGTAGAGCAACTGGTCTCATGAATGAGACCACGGGTGTTAAAATAACTCTTGAATGCATCATTCATATATTCGCCACCATTATCGGAGCGGAGAATCTGAAGCTTAGCAGAGAATTGAGTCTGAATCATGGCATGGAAGGACTGGAAAGGAGGAAGTACGTCACTCTTATGTTTCAACAAATAAACCCAAGTCATGCGAGTACAGTCATCCACAAAGGTCACAAACTAACGAATCCCGGAAGAAGTTAAAACTGGAGAGGGTCCCCAAACATCGGAGTGTACCAAAGTAAATGGAACATTACTTTTATTCAAACTCAAAGGATAAGGCACACGGTGACTCTTGGCCAAAATGCAAGTGTCACATTTAAAATCAGATTCACTAATGGTAGAAAATAAATCGGGTAACAAATGCTTTAAGTAGCTAAAGGATGGATGCCCCAAGCGACGATGCCAAAGCCAGATTTGTTGACGTTTCACATTGGGCACGTGTTGTACATGATGAGCTTGGCCGGTACTGAAATCATCCATAACATATAGCCCCCCCTCTTAGTACCACGACCAATGATCTCCTTGGTGAGAATATTCTGAAGAAAACAAAACTTTGGATATATTAGTGCACAACAATTGAATTCTTCAGTAGCTTGTCCCACAGATATTAATTTACTTGATAGGGATGGAACAAGTAAAGTGTTTGACAATGAGAGTGAGGAAGAAAGAGAAACAGTGCCGGCTCCTGTAACCGGATAAGTGACCCCATTGGCATTAGCAATATTTACCCGTTTTGGTTGAGTAGTAGAAGTAAAGTCATTGGGATCAAACGTCATATGATCGGTGGCTCCCGAATCAAGTATCCAACCATTAAAGGCATCCGGAGTGGAATTAAATAAAGCGTAACCACAGTTACCTGAAGCACTGGAAGGGGAGCCATCTTGGAGATGAGAGATACTTGTGGACGATATAAGAGACAACTCGGGATCCGCATGTGCTAAAGCAGCCCGTCCCGAAACACTGTGGACAGCAGCACTTTCACTTCGTTTCCGGGCTTTGAACTCGTCCCACCATTCTGGAAACCCATGTAATTTAAAACAAGTCTCACGGGTGTGTTTGGGCTTGCCACAATAAGTACATCCATGACCTTCAGTAGATGGCTGCCCAGAGCTACGGCTGGAAGATGACAAACCAGATTTGGGCAGCGCTGCACCAGACCAAGTTCCAGTTGCAGGCCGAGTTCCAGCTGCAGGTTTACCAGTTGGGACCATCGACAGCTGCTGTTTCAGAGGCTGCGGAGTGGAGCGGGTTCCTCCTCGAGATGCCATAGCAGCGCCAACCTGTCCATCTGTGCTGACCATCATCACGGACTGTCGTGAATCTTCACGGCGAACATAGGCATATGCTTGTTCGACTGAGGGAAACGGGTTCATTAGGAGTACGTCGCTACGAACCTTGTCAAGCCGATCGTCTAAGCCATCAAGAAAGGTATACACTCGATCTTCTTGGAGAATGGAAGTAAATTTCTGAATATCATTTGGACAGACCATCGGATTGGGGCGTCGGAAATCTATCTCCCTCCATAAAGCCTGAAGGCCATTGTAGTAGGTTTCTATTTGCCCCCCGCCCTGTCGCATCTTGGTCACCCGTTTCTTGAGATCATAAACCTGCGATGTGTCTGTGCCGTCAAAAAAGGTTGTGGCAATGGCATCCCACACTGCTTTTGCGTTGGGAATCGAATGAAATTACCAATCATGCTTGGTTCCATGGAGTTAATTAACCACCCTTTCACAATCGAATTTTCATCCGCCATTTTCGCCATGTTGGGTCAGTTTGTTGGGGCTGCTGGAGATCTCCATTGATGTATCCCAGTTTATCCTTGCCGGAGATATACATCTCCAAAACTTGGGATCACAGAGCATAGTTGGTGCCATCCAACTTGATGCCGATCGGTGCAGCGGAAATTTCATGGATTGGTGGCTGGTTCTGAGTCAGAGTCTGGGACAGTAAATCTGTCATTCTGGATGTTAGGTCTTCTAGGGTTGGGTTGGTAATGGATGTTTGGTCTGTGGATGGAGTTGCCATAGTCGGCTAGGTCTGGTGAGGGTGTAGAGTGTGAAGCAGAAAGCCTAGAATTGAAGAGCAAAGGAAATTGCCATAGAACTGTGATCCTGAAGCTATGCTGTCTGAAGAGTGTGAAAGGAAATTGCCACAGATCTGCAAAATCTGCTGGCAGTAAAAGGATAAAAAAAAAACAGCAAAGAAATCTGTTGCAACAAAGCTGGTCACGTCAAGCACAGAGCACACTGATAAGTCCACAAAATTGTGGATACTTCTTTCATTGGTACAAATCGGGAAGGAGATGACATGAGTGGAAATGGGGTGGAATCTTTTCATTAACTCAGGTAAATAGAACTCGAGAGAATGCTGAAAATACGGATGGGAACTCAAGAAAGAAATCGAAAAAGAACATGCTCTGATATCATGTAGAAACATGGAAAGCATGGAACAACTACATGGAAAGTATGGAACAACTGTTTATCTCTAATATATCTTTCTATGAAATACAAGTCCATATATATAGACTATCATACAGAGTTACTCTAGACAAACCCTGCAATCACTTTTCTTTACAACTCATGCCACATGCACTCTTGCTTTACAATTCATGCCCACATGCACTCTCATTTTACAACTCATGCCAACAGTGACCCAACTGGAGGAAGCTAAAACCCGATCCAGACGCTCATAAACCACACCGGAGTCACTGCGATTATTGCACCAAGTATACCACACCCCTTGAGTTGGAAGATCAACCAGCCGGTTGCGAAAAATCAAGTCATTAAAGGCCGAAGCTCCAGGAATGGTGCGATGATGAGAACTGAGTTTTTCCGACCACCCATGAACCTGATTGAGGTCCCCCATAATAATAAAAGGCTGTTGAAGGTATTGAATCTGAGCTTCTACAAGATTCCACACATGGCCCCTGTTAAGAACAATAGGAGAGCCATACATAAAAATAATGAACCAGTTGCCGTGCACCGTGTCGTGAACTTGTAACAGAATAAAATTCGAATCCCGCTTGCAGACGTCAATCAGATTACCGTCATGCCAGCCAACCCATAATCCCTCGGAGCGACCCATACTATCCACTCCACAATTATACTTGAATCCCAAAGCATAGCCAAGGTGATTAACTTGCTGAACTGGGCGTTTTGTGGGTACATGATCTGGTAAAACTTTCATGATGAGGCATTGTTCAACTGTTGATCATTAATTTTTTCTTTTAAAATTTCAGGAAGTAATCAAAATAATGTTCTTAAATTTTCGAAAATTGTTTTGAAACAGAAATGAAAACAATATGAAAAAGATGGGTGTTTTAAACTTTTTCATCATTTTTGTTTCTATAAACATGAAAAAAAAATGAAAAAAAATGAAAATGATACCGAAAGACACCCATTGATCCTCATAGCACACTAAAGACACTTTTCTTGTTCTACAAAAGAACAAAAAGGTTAAAAAAAGGGGCTTTTCTTGATGTTGAAGCAGAGGAAGAATGAATATTAAAACTTAAAAAAAGCACAAATATGAGATACTTTTCATATTAAGGTAATTTTATCAAGCATTGTGGGAAATAAATCAACATGTTGCCTTTTTCACAATAAAAAAGGAA
The DNA here is from genome assembly GCA_030407325.1 of Camellia japonica. Classification (NCBI taxonomy): domain Eukaryota; kingdom Viridiplantae; phylum Streptophyta; class Magnoliopsida; order Ericales; family Theaceae; genus Camellia; species Camellia japonica. Next base: position 12,014 of record JAPPVO010000773.1, on the reverse strand, counting down.
AACTTGCATCCCACAATAGTAAGACTCAATTCTTAACATCACGTCCAGTAAAAAAAAAATGCTACTAAACCAACTTTTGGTCTCCAATGTGTTCCCTTGGCTCATAAGCATTTAAAAAAAAAATTTAAAAAGAAAACAACATAGGTGTAGGTGAAGTTTTGAATATAAAAATTTAGAAAGCATTTTGTTTTGCATGTTTTTGTTTTTGAGGAGCCAACCCAACTAGAAACATGGTTCCTGAATTTGTGTATGTACATGTATGGTCGGCCACAATCTAATGTTGTTGAGTTCAGGGCCGGCCTTGAGGCATAGGCCACAACGGCGTGGTCTAGGGCCCCTCAAAATAAATTAAAAAAAAGGGTCTCCACGTATTATAATTTAGTATAATATATTAAGTATGTTTTAAGTCTAAAAAAATTAAAAAAGGTCCATACTAACTTAAAATAAATTGACCCATTAAAATATTGAAAGGCCATTCAAAAAAATTAATATTGTTATCCATTGAAAATAGACCAAAAAAAGAGGTCTCTTATTATAGTTTAGTCTAATATCTTAAGTATATTTTAAGTCCAAAAAAAATTAAGGAAGGCCCAAATTAACTTAAAATAATTTGATCCATTAAAAAATTGAAAGGTCCATTTAAAATAATTAGCACTGTTATTTATTGAAAATGATTTTGCAAAAAAATTAAATTATGTAAGTATGATTGATTTATTTGCTTCGAAAAATACAAGAAGATTGAGAATCAAGCGATACTTATTAGTTATTGTAATGTAATGCTAAGTATTTTTTGTGATTTTGACACAAATCTTTTTTCTTTTACTTTCAATTTTTTTTTTTTCATTCAATGAAAAAAAAAATGTGAAGAGCCCCAAAAATTTATCAGTTGATTATCAGCTTTGGGCCCTGGAAATCTTAGGGTCGGGGTTGAGTTTGTCACAATGAATGCCAAAATCAATAGTAGTAGTTAGATTTTACAAAAATGCTTCATACCACTAATTTAACACCACTAAACCGATTACTAATGACGTGGCGAGATGTGGACCCCACATTGATGTGATAGTTTGGCCTTTAATTTTTTTTGCTTACATTGCCACGCCATTGGTGTTGCTTTTAGTGATGATGTATAAGTGGTCTGAATCAGAACTCTTAGATTTTAATATTCCAAAAATTTTATTAAAAATTCTATTAAATATCTCACATAGATGTGAGATTCACATGGGACTTACATTGTGTGGATCCTACATTCATGTAAGATATTTAATAAAAATTTTAGTTAAATTTTAAAATTTCTAACATTACTCTAAATTTTATTCTAATGCTTTGACTAATTAACCATTTTATTTATTGATTTTAATTTTTATGGGAGTAATCAAACCAGCCCACAAGCTAAATTTGATAAGTTCATTGCACAAGCTTCAAGATGGTCCAATTCAAACCCTGAACTAAATGAGACAAACAAAGTCCTTGGAAGCCTACCTAGCCTCCTAGTTTGCCTTTGCCATTTTGTGTTGGGACATTTCATAAGTTGACAAGTAAATCTTTCTAGCTATTTGTTTATGGGTTTTTAAAAAAATTCAGAAAATAATATATAGAATTTTATCAAAAATTTAATGTGTGGTCTAGATTCACTTCAAGTGAAACTCTTATCATATTAAATTTGAATCACCATGACATACTTGTTTTTATGGTCAAAATATGATAAAATATTTTATGCAAGTATAATTACCCTTTGTTTATTGATTAATGATATATAAATAAGAATTTTATATAGAATTGGCAAAAATAGTTTTGTCAAATTTTAAATCAAATTTTGCACAAGATTTCACAAAATTTGTCACTGGATTCACTTCTCAAAAGTCTTTGGTGGTCATAATTTAGCGGAAAATGGCTGAGACCCCCAGTGGGGGTACTGGGGGTCCTCTCTGATTGGTCCAAAAATTGATTTTTTTTTTTTTTTTTTTTTTTTTTTGGGATTTCTGGCCATTGGCAGTGCCCCACCTGGCACTGGGGGTGGTGCTGGGGGTCGCCCCCCACTGGGGGTCTCCAGCATTGCCTTAATTTAGCTTTGTTAATGTGACAAAAATAATTTTGTCAAACTTTAAACCAAAATTTGCACAAGATTTTACTCATTTTTAAGTAAGGTCATTTAGTTCACCATTAGAAATAAACTTTAGAGATGTATAGTCAAAAGTAACTTTGACAAGCCTTGTGACTTTGCCATTGGATTTTTTCTAACATTAACAGTATCTAAAATTAATTGGCAATTGGGTATAGCGATATAAGTGGTTCAACTATTAAACTGATTAAACTGTTGCTTAGGACTCGCAAGAAAATTTTAAAAAATATGAAGTATTACTGAGGACCAAGTTAGATAAGATTTCATTTTGGCAAGACTTCCAAAAAGTTTGGACTGCTACTAGCATTAGCAAGTCAAGAGTTCGACTCTATGAGCTATGGTCTTATTTCACATTTTAAGAATGAGCAAATTACATTAACGGTCTCTATGGTTTAAGTCTTGTGTTATTTTGATCCCTAATTTTTTAATTGTGACATATTTGACCCTGAATTTTAAATCTTGTTCCAAATTAGGACAATTGAAAATATTATTACTCAATTTCAAGGGTAAAGTCGTCAATTCGATAAAATATAAAAAATAAATGTCAAAAAAATATTTTTAAATTTTTAAAAATTATTTCTACCCACTAAAGATAAAATGATAAAAAATTGATAAATCTTTTAGACATTTATTTATTTATTTTTTACCAAAGTAATTTTATTATGTGTTTGGATGATGATTATGTAATGGGTGGTTGCTTTATTTTCATTAAATTAGTTTTCCCTTTTTTAAAAGTCAAATATAACGACAACTTTGATATCATTATTAAACCAATCCATTAAATCAAAAAATTAAAAACTAAAAACATTTCATATATTAAATAAATCGATTACACATTAAAAGCTTAAAAACCACCCATTATACGATTATCATCCAAACACATAATAAAAATCAATTTGGTTAAAAAAAAAATGTCTAAAAGATTTATCAATTTTACATAATTTTATCTTTGGTGGGTAGAAAATATTTTTAAAATTTAAAAAATATTTCTTTGACTTTTATTTTTATCAAATTAGTTTATGTTTTATCGAATTGACGACTTTACCTTTGAAATTGAATAATAGTATTTTTAATTGTCCTTATTTAAAACAAAATTCAAAATTCAGAGTCAAATATGTCACAATTGAAAAATTAAAGAGCAAAATAACACGAATCACAAATTATAAGGGACTGATAGTGTAATTCACCATTTAAGAATTATATTACATTCCGAGATAATAATGTCTCATTACATTTTTTTCTTTTATGTAGGGTTGTTCCAAAAAAAATCGTCTAACTGCATAACCCAAATCAACTCATGTGGTTTGAGAAAGTGAGCGGATTGAATTGATGGGTTACTTAGTTTGCAAGTAATCAACTCCACACTGCAAACAAAGGTGAGGAATTCTTGCATTGATCTAATGACAGATTATTTGCATTAACATAATTTATTTTACTATATGGACTAGAAAAGTAAAAAAAAAAATTAAATTAAAATTAAAAAAATTGACAAGTAAAGTTTAATAAATAAAAAAAAGGTGTAAAATAAGCTGGTTTTTGTTTTTAGTGTTTTTTTTTTTCAAAAAAAATATTAAAATAAAAACCTTGTAGATCCTTCTATACTAGACAAGACTTGAAAAGTAAAATTTTTTGACCAAATTAAAAATAAAATAACAAAAAATAAAAAAAAATTAGAAAAAAAATATAACTTTTTTTTAGCGGAATCCCAAACTCATTATAAATAAGGGAGCTTTTTTGATAAATCCATTTTCTAAGAGTTTTATTCCATCAAACCCATATTCTTTTTGACTATTCCATTAGGTCTAATTTGAGATAAGAAGACCAAAATACCATTTTCATCTACCTATGTTCCATTTAGTTCACATTATTTTATTATATTTCAATAAGTCCTATGGGTGACATAATTACCAAAATACCCCTAATATGAATGTTCACACCGTTAATGTGAATGTTCATATCGTCAATGTGTAGGGGCCCGACCCATGTCGATCCTCGTGGGTGCCCGGAAAAATTCGAGTCGAGCCGGGCCGGCCCACAGGCCAAAAAAATGGGCCCGGCCCGGCCCGTTGATAATGTGAATATTCACATTGATAAGAGTGTAAAATTGGTCCGCGGCCTGTGGGCGGCCCGAAGCCAGCTCGCAGCCCGGGGCAGGCCCGGGCCGGCCCGTTCATAATGTGAATATTCACATTGACATATTAATATTAACATTGATAAGAGTGTAAAATTAGCCCGTGACCCGTGGGCAGGCCGAAGCCCGGGTCCGGGCCCGGCCCGTTGACAATGTGAATATTCATATTGACATGTTAACATTCACATTGATAGGAGTGTAAAATTAGCCCGCGGCCTGTGGCCGGCCCGAAACCCGCCCGCGGCTCGTGGGCTGCCCTGGGCGGGCCCGGCCCGACCCGTTGATAATGTGAATATTCACATTGACATGTTAACATTCACATTGATAAGAGTATAAAATTAGCCTGCGCCCCGTGGCTGCCCGAAACTAGCCCATGGCCCGTGGGCGGCCCGGGGCGGGTCCGGCCCGGCCTGTTGATAATGTGAATATTCACATTGACATGTTAACATTCACATTGATAAGAGTGTAAAATTGACTCGTGTCCCATGAGCGGCCCGAAGCCCGTGGGCGGCCTGGGGAGAGCCTGGCCCGGCCCGGCACGTTGACAATGTGAATATTCACATTGACATATTAACATTCACATTGATAGGAGTGTAAAATTGGCCCGTGGCCCGTGGGCGGCCTGAAGCCCGCTTGCTGCCAGGGCGGGCCCGGCCCGGCCTGTTGACAATGTGAATATTCACATTGACATATTAACATTAACATTGATAACAGTGTAAAATTGGCCCGTGACCCGTGGGCAGCCCGAAGCCCGACCCTGGGCCGGGGCGGGCCCGGCCCGTTAACAACGTGAATATTCACATTGACATGTTAACATTCACATTGATAAGAGTGTAACATTAACCCGTGCCCCGTGGCTGCCTGAAACTCGCCCACGGCCCGTGGGCGGCTCGAGGCGGGCCCGGCCCAGCCTGTTGACAATGTGAATATTCACATTGACATGTTAACATTCACATTGATAAGAGTGTAAAATTGACTCGCGTTCCCGGGGCGGCCCAGGTTTGGGTCCAGGCCTACCCCGGGCCGCGGGCGAGCTTCGGGTAGCGGACAAATTTTACACTCCTATCAATGTTAATGTTAACATTCAATGTGAATATTCACATTGTCACGGGTCGAGCCAAGCCCCCCTCGGGCTACGGTCTGGCTTCGGGCTGCCCACGGGCTGCGGGCCAATTTTACACTCTTATCAATGTGAATGTTAACATGTCAATGTGAATATTCACATTGTCAACAGGCCGGGCCGGGCCCGCCCCGGGCCGCTCAATAGCCGTGGGCGGGTTTCGGGCAGCCACGGGGTGCGGGCTAATTTTACACTCCTATCAATGTGAATGTTAACATGTCAATGTGAATATTCACATTGTCACGGGTCCGGCCAAGCCTGCCTCGGGCTTCGGTCGGGCTTCGGGCCGCCCACGGGCTGCGGGCCAATTTTATACTCTTATCAATGTGAATGTTAACATGTCAATGTGAATATTCACATTGTCAATGGATCGGACCGGGCCGGGCCGGGCTCGCGCCCAGGCCGCGGGCGGGCTTTTGGCCGCCCATGGGCCGCAGGCCAATTTTATACTCTTTTCAATGTGAATGTTAACATGTCAATGTGAATATTCACATTGTCAACGGGCCGGATCGGGCCCGCCCCGGGCCGCCCATGGGTCGCGGACGGTTTTCGCGCCGCCATGGGACGGGGGCCAATTTTACACTCTTATTAATGTGAATGTTAACATGTCAATGTGAATATTCACATTGTCAACGGGCCGGGCCGGGCCGGGTTGGGCCGGCCCTGGGCTGCTGGCCAATTTTATACTCTTATCAATGTGAATGTTAACATGTCAATGTGAATATTCACATTGTCAACAGCCCGGGCCGGGCCCGCCCCGGGCCGCCCACGGCCCGTGGGCGGCTTTCCGGTAGCCACGAGGTGCGGGTTAATTTTACACTCTTATCAATGTGAATGTTAACATGTCAATGTGAATATTCATATTGTCAACGGGCCGGGCCGGGCCGGGCCCTTCCCGGGCCGCAGGCGGGCTTTTGGCCGCCCATAGGTCGCGGGCTAATTTTATACTCTTATCAAGGTGAATGTTAACATGTCAATGTGAATATTCACATTGTCAATGGGCCGGATCAGGCCCGCCTCGGGCCGCCCATGGGCCGTGAGTGGGTTTCGCGCCGCCACGGGACGCGGACCAATTTTACACTCCTATTAATGTGAATGTTAACATGTCAATGTGAATATTCACATTGTCAACGGGCCGGGCCCGCCCCGGCTAGCGGGTGGGTTTCGGACCGCCCACGGGCCAATTTTACATTCCTACCAATGTGAATTTTAAAATATGAATGTTCACATCATTAAATTGCTAATTGTTCAAAAAATATTTATAAGGGTATCAAAATTGAATATAAGGGCATAAGTGTCCACGAAAATAGTGTAAATCAAGAAAATGGACTTTATGGAATAAAACTATACATACATGGGACTAAATGGGTTAAAAAATTCTTTCATGGACTTCTTGAGATAAAACACTTCTAAATTGGACTTATCAATAAAAATCCCTTATAAGTAACATACAAAACCCTAACTAGAAGACAAGTACAAAACTATCCTTATACTAAAAAGACAATTCCCAGCCCAAAAAATATATTACAATTCTCAGACCCGCATTATAAAAAAATAAAAAATAAATAAAAAGAAAAAATAGAAAAAAGAAAAGAGGTTTGATGGTCATTGTTTATGGCCATTATATGATGGTTGGTAGATTGTTCTTGTGGGTTCAAAAGAAGGAAGGCCAACAAAAGAAAATATTTATAAGAAAAAAAAAAAAAAAAAAAACATGCAAAACATGTAAACTAGGCTTCAAGTTAACCATAATTGGAAGGTCATCTATCAACCTGTTAGTTACCCCTTAATTGAAAATGATGATGAATTTGAAAGTGACAACCCCTCTCCTTAGATACTAATTCAAAAGTCATGGAACATATATTTGGTTGGGGTCCATTTTGATCCATGTTATACTATGGCTCTCACATTACATAACCCACAAGTAAATTTAATGGCAATTAATCACTTTGTTTGATTTGGTTTTAAAATTTAGTTTTTTTCTTGGTTTTTTGTTTCTTTTCTTATTTAATTTTTTAAAAAAAATCTAATTTGGTAAATAAAATTAAAAAACACTACTTTCATATGATTTTCCATTTTTTGAGAAAAAAATAATTTTTAAAATTGAAAAATTTTATGTTTATTTCTTTAAACTTTTTTTTATATATAATAATAATATTTAAAAAGGGTTTTTTTGAAAACAAAACCAAACGGAGTGAATGAAACCTTTGCAACTACAACTATGACAATAAATAGATTTTTTATGCATAATTTTTTAAAAAATGATTCTCAATGAATTCTTTCAGTAAATCATTTTTCAAAATTATTCATTAAAAACACGTGTTGGGGTCAGCTTAAAAATCTTTTTTTCCTATTTTTTTATTACTTATTTAATTTTTAATTTTTAATTTTATAGAGTGAACTTTTGAGCTTTGAATGATGGATTCAATGGTAGATGGAATAATACCGACCTTCCAACTAACAAATCTTTGTAGCCGACTGTTGGCTACATATTTTGTAAAAGCCAATTACAGTTCGACACGTGGCAAAGCAAGGATAGTATGGGGAGACTACTCAAGTCTTCGATCTTGATCGTACACGTGGCAGTGAAGATTGGTTCTCACGTGATCTAAATAGCACAGGATCAATAAAGAGATACAAGATGACGTGGCTTCAACGGTTGCTCATATTCAAATTCAAATACAAGAGGGAAGTTCAACTGCAAGAAAAGGCGTAGTAGAACTATTTCTAAGGCAGCATGATCAGCAATCATGGAGGAGCGGTTCGACAGTTTGAAGTGCAGTTCGATGGTCATCCTTGAGGAGTATAAATAGCAAGGAGGTCCCCAGAAAAAAACCCCCAGACTCAGATCATACAAACCAGTCTTTACTTCATATTTTCTTTTCCAGTTTTACATTACCTGTACTTTAATTTCCTGCACTTTAAATACCTGCACTGCACTGCACTTCGATTCATAGGAGTAGTTTCAAGTAGATCCAAGTAGACTGTTGCTGTAAACCTCTTCGAGGCCGAGTTTGGACCATTGTAAGTGTTCATGTTAATGAAATACTTCGATTGTTCTTCATATTAACTGTTATTTCTCTTAATTTCTCCTAAGTCAAGCCACCAGTAAAAGTCCTCTTCATTGAGGCTGAAAGAACTAAAACACAATCGTCTGATAATTGGTTGGCAATTATAATTTCTGTAAGGACTGATTGATCCTTGCTGGCACGCTCGCATTTACAAAAATACCCTTCGAAAAGCCAAAAAGCCAACATATATTTTTGGCACGCCCAGTGGGACCAATTAAAATGGCTAGACGAAGACGACAAGGAGAAAATGAACGTCTGGAAGAAGGCGTAGAAGGAGAGGTAGAGATACCTATCCAGAGGATAATGTGGTAACACATCCTGTGAAAACTCCTATTATCCGAACCTATGGTCGAACAGACCAGTACTTCGGGACAAGAACCATATGTTCATAATATTGGACGAAACCAAAGAATTGGACCATCCACTGTTCCATCTACCCAGCCAACAAACCCATGGATGGCTTAGTAGATGCTATGGGACAACAATTAATGAACACAATGGAAAGGTGGGCGACATCCTTTTTGGATCAAATGAATAACCACCAACCAACAAACACAAGACACACAGAATAAGTTTTAAATGTCCCTCAGCAAAGATTGGCTAGAGATAAACAGCCTATGCAAGTTAATGGACAGCCTAATGGTCAAACTAGTACTCAGAACTATGAAAGACCATCATCTCAGTCTTGGTATGAACCCATTTCAAGGCCTATAGCAGGCCAAAATGCCTCAGTATTTAACAGTGAAGCCACACAAGTTGGTGGATCTGGCCAAGTACAAGAAACTGGCATAAGAATGGTTACAAATCCCATGTTCGAAGCCATACCTGGCACTAGGGGGTATAATAATCCCTTATTCGAATTTATACCCGGGGGTTGGAGGGTTTTCCCACAAATGGAAGGGACACAACACCTGTTCCAGCACCTTTCGCAGGTCCTTTTGCAGGACAGACTCAAAGGGGTTACCCATAGCCCCAACAGCAACCTGCACCACAGGGGCAACCAGTCCCAAATGTACCACCTTATGGACCAAGAGGACCACAAGCACAAGGTTGTCCACCAAATCCTGTGTTTGTCCCTCCAGTAGTGGTTCAGCAGGCACAAAATATGGTCCCTAGGGACCAAATTGCTGATATTGTTAGGGAGATGTGTGGACCGATGGCTCGGGGGGTCCAGACTCCTGTATACAGAAAACCATACCCAGAATGGGTGGATAGGGTACATGAATACCCAAGAGGGTTCAGAATACCAGATTTTACCCTCTTCTATGGAACTGGAAATCAGTCAACAGTAGAGCATATTGCTAGATTTGCTGCTCAATGCGATGAATTCACTAATCATGACTATGAAACTGAGATTGTTTCCAAATTCTCTAACTGGGGGAGCATTTGTATGGTACATCAACCTTACACCTGGCTCCATTCAAACTTGGCAACAAATGGAAGAGGCATTTCATGCCCAATTCTTCCAATCGGAGCCAGAGGTTTCCATGGCAGACTTGGCAAGATTGAGTCAAAGGCCTGAAGAAAAGGTTACTCAGTTATTGCCAGATTTAAAAGGGCTCGAAATAAATGTAGAGTCATCCTACCAGAGCCAGAATTCGTAAGATTGGCTCAAAATGGTTTAGAGTTCAGGCTTCGAAAGAAGTTTGACTCAATTGAATTCAGGGATTTGGTCGAACTAACCTATAAGGTGTCTCGATATGAAGCATTACTAGAGGAGGAACAAGATCGAAATAATGCCTCGTACAAGACATATTATAGAGATCCAAATTATGAGATCGATGCAGCAGAGATTGTGGGCAAAGAACCTGTAATCTGTGAAGCATTAATTCATAAGGATACAACCATCGACCAGCAGTTTAAAAAGAAAGACTTTCACAGAAAGTACTCTTTCGACCTAACAAAAGCAGATGACATTTTTGATCATTTGCTTGCAGCCAATTTCCTTAAGTTACCAAAAAGAGTAAAACTGCCATCTGCAGATGAACTTAAAGGAAAAGTATACTGTAAATGGCATAACTCTTGGTCTCACTCGACTAAAAAATGCATTGTTTTTCGAGATAGGATCCAAGAGCAAATTCGGAAAGGAAGTTTGAAGTTCCCAGCCAAAACAGAAAAGGCCATGGGGATTGACAGTAACCCGTTTCCAGAAGTTGGAGAAAGCGCAGCTAATGTGGTTGTACCAAACTTTCAGAATTTATCTCTGCAGGAATTGGAAGAGGTCAATGTGCAAATGCATATTGCCAACCAGACAGCTGCCAAGAAGGATACTAGAAACCCACCAGTTATTGGACAAGGTTTCTCACATCAGAAAGAGCACTCTGATGAAGAAGCACTGGATGACGATTCCCTGGAAGCAGCTGTAATGCAGAGGATGTGTCCCAGATGCAAACTGAGCTACAAATGGTTGAAGGGGCTTCCAATTGATGGGAAGCAATACTATAGGGATGTTCAGAGACGTCCTAAGTCAACCAATGCTTATAACAAAAGGCCGTATCCGGCTAGTGATAGGCAGCGACCATTAGTGGTTGAGCCTGCAGTAGACAGAATGCGTGATAAAGGCAAGAGGCCCTTGTATGAGTCTAGGCCACCTAACTACTACAGAATGGAGAGCAGCCATTTTGAAAGAAGATTGGAGAGGAGTTCAGGTTATGGGACTAAAGCCAGAGATTGGCCCCCTAGACCAATCTCACGAAGAGCAGAAAGTGGCCACCTCTATCGAAGGCCAGAATCAGGCTCGAAACACGAGACCAGATTCAAGCACTTACCTCCACAGCCAGTTTCGAAGATGGCTTCGAAGGTAGAAAAAGACGATTCAACATCTGAGTCAGTAAGCTCTTGGGTACCTGGAGTTCCAGACTGGTTTGTAATGCAAAACAAACCTAGGGAAGTGCCTGCCAGGAGAGATGTTGGAATCCCAGGCAGGATGGTCAAGCCTCCTTTGGTGGCTCCGAACAACTGGGTATTGCTGAAACAAAGACAAAGGAACCAGATATGGTTCCAGTCATTTCCAGATCACAAAGGAGAAAGATTCAGCGCAGGTACACCCAGTACCAGCAAGATTTGAAAGAAAGTGGAGAGAGTTCTTCACTGGTTAAGACAGAAGGAAAGAAGACTTCGGAGTCAGACCATACTCCAAAACCGACTCTACAAAGCAAAGTGGTTTGTAGCAGAGACCAGTTGGCCCAGGTTCATTCTGAACTAAAGGCCAGAGAGAAGTCTAGTTTGGCAGGGTTGGAGAAGGCCCTGATGGAAAGTGACAGCGAAACAGAAGAAGAGATTGGCATGAGCCAAAAGAAGGAAATGGCAGAAGAAGAAATGTTCAAAGCCTTCATGGCTGAACAAACATTTCTGACTAAAGAACCAGTTGAGAAAGATCCTTCGAAGGGATTAGTTATTAATGAAGTGCCAGAGTGCAGCATGGAGGATGCTGCTGAAGACACCAAGCAAGGTAGCCAAGAGGGGAAGAAGGTACAGCCAGCCATCCAATTTGGCTCATTTCCTCCAGTATCAGTCAATATGGTACACATATTGCCTCATGAGTTCCAAGCTGGGGATGAGGACCAAGACATG
>JAPPVO010000772.1:0-31380 GCA_030407325.1 Camellia japonica | reverse complement strand
GATATCAGGCCTGAAGATAAACTACCATAAAAGTGTAGTTAGTGGTGTGGGTGTCCGGATGAGGAAATGTTGTGTATGCAGCAGTGTTGAACTGTGTAGTAAAATCTCTGCCATTTCAGTACATTGGTCTACCTCTGGGAGCTAACCCAAGTAGGAAAGCATCATGGAGACCTGTATTAGACAAATTTAGAAGTAAATTAGCTGGTGTAGACACCCCATTTTTTACTGACCTTAAGACTCAGACGTCACCGATTGAGCGCTTGGTGATGTTGCATATTGTGCTCGTTCTGAGGTTGCGGAATCACGGCTGCGAGCCTTGCCTCCGGACTTCCAAACTCTTTTGCGCTTTGCCTCGGTTTACGAACTAGGTCCCGTTTTCTCCGTTTTCTCTTCCCCAAGGGAGGGAGAGGTCTCGTAGACCATCTCTCAGTGGCCGTAGGCTACGTTTCGTGGTCGTAGGCCATTTTTCCCGTTTGGAGCCCGGTTTCCGATTTTCGGAGTCGTCGGCCGTGCGTCTCGGTTCGGGACCGCTTAACTACCTCTGTTTGCTCCGGTTTTTGGCACACACCTTATTTCCTCCCTTTTGAGGGACACTGTGGCCCGAGAGACCAACTTCGTGGTCGAACGCCACTTCCGGTGCTTAATAGTCAGTTTTCGGGGCCCCGGGCCGCGCGTTTCGGCCCTCGAACCTTCGTTTTGCATCCGTCTTGGTCCATTTTTGGCAGGGACCTTATTTTCATTGTTAGAAAGGTTGTAGGAAGGTGGGAGGCCAGCAATTTTTTTGAAAAAAACCAGTTTTATTCCTTCATTGCTCTTCATCGCCCGTTTTCTTCACTAAAAAGCTGGTTTTTCCCATCCCTGGGCCACTTTTTCTGACTTTCCACCACACCATTGTGTTGTACACACCTAGGAGGCCACCAATATAGGTAAGCCGACCAGCAATTGTCCTTGACCCTTTTGAACCCCTCTAAAAAGCTGGTTTTTCTCTCTCTTGGTTCACTTTTTCCAGTTTTTGACCATACAGATGTGTTGTCACACATGGGAGGCCACCTTTCTGGGGTGGCCGGCCATCAATTTTGTTGACCCTTTTAACCCCTGGCCGGCCGGCCAGGGGAGGTGGCCGGCCGACCACCTGAACCTTTTGCACTTGGCCGGCCAAGCTTGTCTCTCCTGGTGCATTCCAGCTACGCCAGCTATTTTGCACCAGATCCTCTGCCCGAGGGTCTGTCTTTTGGGGGGGAAATTTGAATTGGTTTTTCCCCCCCTTTTCTTTCACTCCTCTCCCTCTATATAACTAACCCCCCACCTCCATTTACAAGGGTTAGAAACCAGCTGGAGCATTATACATACATCTCCATATATCTCTCTCTTTATGCTAAAAGTCCACATTTTCTTGCACATTTACCCTACACCACTCATAGCCTACCACTTCCACCACTCATCCCAGCACCTTGGGGGCCATTTGCAGAGCTTGGAAGCTCAGAATTTTGGACCAAAAGCTGCTGGAAAGCTGATCTTCAAGGGTGAGTCCCTATTTTCCCTTTTCTTGCTTCATTTTGCATGATATCTTAGCTCCTTTTTCTTACATTTTTGGGCTTCAAACTGAACTGAAAATAGTCTTATTTTGAGCTCATCTTCATGTTTGATCAAGAACTTTTTTCTGTTTGAGGTCTTCTACTCACCCTTTGTGTTTTATCCCTCATTTTGGCTCTTATCTTGCATGATATATTAGCCTTACTTGTCAGCATTTCTGGGCTTTGAGACAAACTGTAAAGTGTTTTATTTTGATCCCCTCTTCAACTTTGTTGAAGGGCTCTTTACTGTTTGAGGCCATCTACTGCCCCTTTCCCTTTATCTCTCTTTTAGGGCTATTTTTGCATCATGTTTTAGCCTTACTTGTGAGCATATTCGAGATTTTCCATAAACTGAAAATAGTCTTATTTTGAGCCTCTATTCAACTTTGTTGAAGGGCTCTTTGCTGTTTGAGGCCTTTTACTGCCCTGTTTGTTCAATCCCTCTTTTAGGGCTGTTTTTGCATGATATATTAGCCTTATTTGTGAGCCCTTTTGGACCTTGACCTAAACTGAAAAAAGTCTTTTTTGACATCATCTTCATGTTTGATTAAGGTCTATTTTATGTTTGGGGTCATCTTCCCCCTATGCATGCTTCATCTCTCCATGATTAGGGCTATGCATTAGAGCTCTTGCATTGGCCATGGCTTGGCCTCTTAGTCACTGAAATCCAGTGGATTTTCAGTGGCTTAGGTGTTTTCTTGAAGGCCAAAATCAGAGGGGGGGTGACCCCCTCTCTCCTTGTCTTGTTTGGTGGCATTTTGGACCTTCCAAAGAGGCCCTATCTTGCATGCTTTGTTGACTGATTTCAGGGTCAATTTGATGAGTTTTAGGGCTATCATATTTGATTTCCAGAGTTAATTTTGCCATGCTAAGTGTCCTTGATGAATGTGCTTAATAACTCCTTGCATGGCCCTCTAAAGGAGCTCATCATTTTTGCGCATGTTGGTTGCATTTCAGTGATTATTTGGACATATTTTCATATGTTTTGTTCACTGATTTTTGCTGGTTCGATGAGATCTTACATGCTTCACATACATGCCATGTAAACCATGTTTGCTAGTCAAAGTTGCATACTATTTTAGTCCATCATGCTAGCATCTTTTGGTCATGCTTTGAACTAGAAATGTTCATGTTTTGGGACTGCCTTGGCTCTGTCTTTGTACTTCATAATCAAATAATGCATGCTTTGTATAGCTATAAGTCAATACATGTGCCTAGTTTTGAGTTTCGGAGCTCATCTCATGCATCGGGTGCCATGTTTCCATGTTTCGGGATCATTTTGCATCACATTTCAGTGCTGGAACTTGCATGTTTGTATGCCATATTTCATGCCTTGCCATGCCTTGTTAGAGTGGCATTTGTGCCTTAGGATCGGTCCTCGGTTTGCGTGCATGTGTGCACGCATCTCGAGTGTCTCATTTTCATCTTATGGCTACTGATATGAGTGTGGCTGAGGTCCACTCATGTTGGTGTAAGTCCATCATGCATTGTGTATGTCATCTTAGCCCTTTGCATTGCGTATGCTAGGTTGTATGTTAGAGCATCGTGTATGCCATGTTACATCGTGCATTGTGTATGCCATCTCATAGCATTGCGTATGTTAGGTTGTACGTTAGGGTTGCATTCATGTATGTCATGCATATTGCATTGTGTTTGGGATAGGAGTTAGCCCAAACACGGGAAACGAGGGACGTTTCGTACTTCGAGTGACGGAACGTGTCTCAATTCCATGATGGAGTCTCGGTCTTGTTGTGTTTATATGTGCATTCATTTTACATTGAGTCGTGCAATTCGACTCCTCGGCCATATGCATCGAAATGCGTGATTGGTGGCATGAGGATCGAGGTATGCATACATGTGTGAAAATACTTTGCCATGCTCTTTTCTTGCTCTCTGTTGCAGCAAATCAAGAAACAACAGCCTTTCAGAGCTTTGCACAATATTCCGGACTTAATTGTAAACAGAGGCTAATTGGGGCATCGCAATGGATTTTCACGCAAGGCAACCCGAACATGCATCATTCATCATCCGGAGCAGAGTTGAGGCAGTCCCTAGCTTGCATGCTAATTTACTGCTTTCCTAGATTAATTTGTTAATTAATTAGGATTTTGTATTTATTCGGACTGTATTATTTATTCAGGACTGTATATTATTTATTCGGACCCTCCGCGCGAGGGCAATGTTGTAATAAGTGTGCGTGCGTGTGATGTATGTCTTCCAACCCCACGTCTTTCTCCCTTTTATTTACCAACTTATGATGGTTAGATTAGGGCATGTTTCAATTAGCATACAGTATGATAGCATGTTTGCATTCATTCATCTGTTTTGCATGCACCGGGCTCGGCGCATCATACTAACTGCATTTGTATTTCAATTCTAAGTTGAATACATGTTAGTTGTAGCATTCCATATGCCATGTTTAGAATAGCCGAGCCTATTTTAGTTGCATTCCTGCATGTGTTGCATTAGGCATTTTTGTATAGTTAGGATCATGCATGGATTTCTAACATAATTTCTGTTTTGGTTTGGAATACTCGGTAAGTTTTTACGTTTTAGCATCCTTGCATGAGTGTGAGTGACTGCCATGATAGCATGCTTACCATGAGGCTATTTACTTATGTGATATAACTGCCTGAATGCCTGTGTGTGAAGATTGGGTTATTTGGATTAGAACAATGCATCGACCGTGAGTTTTTAGCCCACTAGATAGTGGCAAAACAATCTTTTCTAAGCCCACCCGAGGGTGGCAAAATCTGCATTTTAAGCCTACTTGCGAGTAGCAAACCATCTTTCAAAAACAAACATGAAATGTTTTATCCAATTCAGGCGACCCGGTCTATACTTGTATGCTGTGCGCATCACATAGTAATCTAGGCTAATAACCGGAATAAGAACGCATAATGTTTTCAAAACTAGATATCATGGTTAGTAGAGGCCGATCTTTGATCGGGCGAGCGGGGGTGCTCACAAAGTGACCTTCCCCAATCGTACCCAAGTTCCCGAGCCGAGGCAACTTTGGTGATGATGGACACGTGGCCTTAGGCAACGAGTCAGGGTTTCCTAAATTTCCCGAAAATAAAATATTTAGGTAGCGACTCTGTATCTGGCAAAGCAGTCCATGTTTGGCACTTCTTTCAAAAATCTGTTTTCTCAAAACGATTTGCCGAATTTGGACTCTTTGATTCAAATTGAGAACCGTGACAATTTGAGTCTGAACTGTAGTGAGCCCAAAATGAACAGAACGGGACTCATCCTCCCGGGGCGTTCGGGGACGTCTACAGTTTCTGGCGACTCTGCTGGGGAGTTTGGAGAGCTTGACTCTAACTCATGATATCTTGTTTTGATTGCACTTATGTGTTTCTTTGCATTACATGTGCATTGGTGTGCCTAGGACACCGTGTTTGCCATCTGCTATTCCTGAGCGGTTTGCCAGAGGCTGCGTGCCATAAGGCTTAACGGTTACGGGCTCTGCCAGTATGGGAACACAAACCCCGGTTTTACCGGGGCACCCTTTTGACCATTTGACCTAGTGTATATTCGGAATCCATAGTGACCATTCCAAACTAGGACAGATTGCTTACCCGATATAGGTTGTTTGAAACTGCTGCGTGCGTAGTAAAACCCTAGCTCCTGACAAAATAGGACAGGGAAACCCTACCCCTCCATAGGGGTGTTTTGGCTCTCACTTATCTGTTATATGCTTTAGAGTGCGTCTCTACAGGAATGCATGTATCAGTTCGCGAGTTTGGGCATCAGGCCTGCGGGCACCAGTTTAGTATTTTGGGATTCAGTTCACCTGAGGGTATCAGTTTACGGGCAGAATTCCGTAAGGGCACAGTCATTCAGCTCTGCTCATATGGGTTATCGTGAAATCAGGCTGAGATGCTGTCTGTTTTCTCTTTTGCTAGGTAGTCCTGGAACCATAGCTTCAGAAGGCTCCGATATCCCCCGAGTACATTGGACTAGTGCTGATAGACTTTGTTAGGTCAGAGATTCAATTCAAGGGCAACCAGTGTTCTTTCGCTGAGGCAAGGCAAAGAAAGGCCAGTCAGGGCTCACCGGTTCATCTGATCCGTCAGTCGCCAGTCACGTCACCTTTGTTCGGACTCAGCAGACCGTGATGGCATAGGGTTCGGAAGAATTTGTGGCCATGATAGCAGCGCTAAATCAGGGAACTGCCATGCAGGCTGAGACCAGTATTGAAACGCAGCGCCTATCTGGGGCATCTGCCTCACATCCAGCTTTGGGACCCCAGCCGAACTTTGACCCACTTCCACCAGTTGAAGATTTACAGTGTCCGAATCCTCGAGAAGGGTTGGCTCAAGCCCGAGTTTTCAGACCCCTGGTGCAGCCTAATGAGAGGCTTTATCCCCTTGATGCTAATGACCTCGATCTGACCGCAGTGAAAATTGCGAACCTTGAGAAGCAATTCAAAAAGGCATAGGGCCTTAATTCCATTCCCGACATTAAGGATGGACACACTGAGTCTGCCGTACGGCTCCCATACAGATTCAAAATGCCATATATTGACCGTTTCGACGGGTCTGGAGATCCAATGGTACATATCCGACTTTTCTTGGATATCCTGAAGCCGATGGGTTTGACTAAGCCACAGAAACTCTCTCTATATGGAAGAACCCTGTCGGGTGTAGCAGCCACTTGGTACGCTAAGTTGGAGGACAAAGTGAAGCAAGACTAGAAAGAATTGGCTGAGGCCTTTGTCGATCAGTATTCCTACAATACCCAAGTTGAAATGACCATGCAAGAGCTTGAAACAACCCGTCAAAACCCAACAGAGCCTTTTGTGGAATTTGTTGCAAGGTGGAGAGCAAAGGCAGCACAAATGACAGATCGACGCCCTTCTGAGAGGGATCAAGTGCAGATGATGGTGCGAAACCTCGAGCATGATATGTTGCAAAAGTTGATAGTCGCTCCGCTATTCACTTTCAAAAGTTTGCATGAACTGGGGGTTCAGGTCGAGAATGCGTTCAACAGTGGGATCATTCCCAGAACAAGTGAACCGACAAGGAGGGCGATTTCAGGGAGTACCAATGCTGGTAGTAGCACTATTCCCAAACCTGCAGAAATCAATACAGTCGCCACAACCAACCTTTTTGCTAATCCAAGCCTACAAACCGCCCGTCCAGCCCTAGCTCAGGGCAGAACTTTCACCCCCCTCTATATGAGCCTGACTAGTGCACTAAAAGTCTTGATGGAAAGAGGGTATCTCAAAACCCTCGATCCTCAACCTCTACCTGACCCTCTCCCAGCCAGACATAACCCTTCCAAGTACTGTATGTACCATCAGCAGCGCGGTCATGGCACCGACCGTTGCTACCGCCTTCATCATGAGGTCTAAAATCTCATCGACAACCGGACGATAGCTCCACCTTCAGACCCCAATGACCAAACATCTCCTGCCCACCTTAATCTCATCCATATACTACCATCCACCTTCGACCCCAGCATATACATCACCCCGGCCCATCTACCCAAGCCTAAGGTGTTCATAACAGAAAGCATGGACTTATGCATGATGGATGCACCTGGACCCCAATCACCTCAAACCCGTGAGCCCACTACTTCTGAGTTGATGAGAATGATTGAAGATCTTCAAAGAACTGTGATAGATCTGGCCTCCGGGACATTGGCTCCCTCATCGACCACATCACATACCGGGAATTTCATGACAAAAGGCTCCCCAATCTTGGGACTGGCTGCATTTGAAGAAAGCCAAACCCTTGGCAAAGGGGAAGTAGGTGGTAAGAACAAGGTAGGGGCAGGCATTAGTCCCCATGAATACCTTCAACGGGCTGTTGAGGCTTTAAAGGCCGAAGGACTAAACAAACAGCAAGTGCTTGCAGTGGTTGCAAAAACTGTGGATGATACTTTTGCCATTCAAGTTGGGGGCAGTCTGAATCAAGGGGCAAGCCGAGACAAGAGATGTTGTACCAGAAACACCCCTTTCAGCTCCAATCCTACACTCGGAAGAGATCATCAAAAGTCAGCACCTACCGACCCTTTCGCCGGTACATCCAACACAACCAGCTCACAACCTGCCAAATACCCACCTCGGGGCCAGAGGGTGTTCACCCCACTGGACATGTCTCTGTCAACGACCCTGAGGGTCCTAATCGAAAAAGGGCATCTGAAGCCCCTGGAGCCGCAGCCATTACCAAAGAACCTCCCTCTCTCACACAACCCAGCCGAGTACTGTGCCTTCCATCAGCGAGCTGGCCATGACACTGACATGTGCTTTCGTCTCCGCCACGAAATACAAGATCTGATCGACAACGGGGTCATCGTCGCACCAAGTCCTGCAAAGTCTATCGGCACTTGATTAGTGAACTTACGGGGGATAAGGTGACTATGTGATCGGGGGATGAACCACCTGCGGATGGCACTCGATTTACTCCAGATATGGCGTATGGCACGCACCGTTTTGAGCATTTGGCGAATGCTACATTCTGACTTGGGTATTAAGTCAGTCTTGTTGTTTTGTTTTGAGTCTGTCCTTTTGTTTTGAGTCAGTCTTTTCATACTGAGTCAGTTGAGGTCTGTCTTGTCGTATCGAGTTAGTCCTGTTGTATAGGAGTCGGGTGACCCCGGAGGTGTTACCTCGAACATCACTGTTTTGTTTCGTGTTTGTCTTTTTTTTCTTTCTTTGAGTCTGTTTCTACCGAGGAGCCAGTTGTGCCAACAGATCTCAATGAAACAGCAGTGGTTTTCACACTCTTGTATTTGCTTCGGCCGTGCGCCAGTTTTGCCAGAAAATTTGAATCGAACGGCAGTACTTTTCGCCTACTTTTCTGCGCCTTGAATTCATTGCATTGACCTAAGTTTTTCAAAACTTTTTGAACACTGCGGTGAAAACAAAGAGGAAGGAATTCCTCGGGATTTGAAAACATTTGATCAATTGAGAGAAAGAGAGGCACGCTAAGCCCTTAATGAATGAAATCATGCTTGTTAATGTGAGTACTGAGAAGGATCCTGACTTGATCCAGATTGGTTCTACATTGTCTTCAGCACGAGCGATTAGTCGCTTTCTTAAAAGGTTTCAAAAAAATGTTTTGCGCCGTCCTGCGAAGACCTGTGTGGAATCGCTCTTGAGATTGTGCAGCCTAGGATCGCTCTCAGCCTCGAGACTTGACCCCTTGCTTTTGAACCTTGAACTCGAATTCGGAACGTTCAACGGTCAACTACAATGTGAGGCCTGTGTGGCCAGATTTGAAGCAGCCCTCAAACTAGGGCAGGGAAGTCAGATCAAGAAGATCAGATATCATCAAAAGAAGCTTGCAAAGCTAGATCAGAAGCACCCCTCGAACTAGAGGCAAAAGATGCCAGATTGTGCTCGAAGAGCCGAAGATGGATCATTTCACAAATCAATGAAGATCGGCAAGAATGCCAAATCCCAGAAGGGAGGAAAGAAGAAAATATTGCTGAAGGACAATTGAGTTCCTATCCACAACACTGGGGGCAATTCAGCCCCCCCATTTGAATGGACTCCTACATCATCAGCGAAAAACAGCCACTCTCCTGGATTCAGATGACTTCAGGATCTCAAAACCATTTGACATGGACAAAGCTACACTTTTACCCTTGAGAGGCTCGCTGGGCCGAAAACCCGGAAGGGCGGCCTAGGCAAAAGTTAGAGAAAGAAAAGAACAAAAAGAAAAAAAATAAAAGAACAAAAGAAAAAAAAAAAGAAAAAAAAATGCAAAAAAGAACAACAAAAAAAGAAAATCAAAAAAAAGAAAAGAATGAAAAGAATTGAAAAGAAAAGAAAAACAAAACTCGCAAGGTTGAAAACTCGGAAGGGCGGCATTGGCAAAAGTTAAAGCGCAAAAGGAGAGGTTAATACTTGAGTGTACCTTAACCCCCCGGAACTACGTAAGGCTTGATTCCCATCTTTGGGATGCATAGGCAACTTCATTCTGAAGTCCAGCCGTAAAACACTTCAAATTGATTATGTCCATGTAATGGTTTTGATCATCTTTGCCTTCTCTATATCCAAGGGTTTAGTTGTGTTTGTCACTCTGAGGACTGACTACAATGCACTGTGGTGCCATTCAAACAATGGGCAACTTTCCGTTGCCATGCAGTGTCCTTCAGACAAGGGGCGGTGTTCCTTCTGATCTGAAGTTGTGCATCTCAAGAGTAAGTTTTGTACTCGCTGAGCAGTGGCTGTTTGCCAAAATGGTTTTTGAGAATTTTTATTGAGGTTGACTAATTCTCTCAAAAATTATTCCACTTTTCCAAAACTGGACCATTTTCTTGGACCCAAAAAGGAAAATTTTCAGTGCTCATAGCCTGACTTGCATGATTTTCAAATCAAAAATCGAACAAGCATGTTAATCTAACTCTCATTTTAGTCAAAATTGTTTTAGTAAAAAGCAAAAACAAAAATGGTCAAAATGATGAACTAAGGGCACAGTTGAGTCAGGTTTTCTGTCCTTTCCCCTTTATCAATGCACTTGCCGAAAGGGCACCGTATTCGCCAGAAAAGGGCACCATTGAAGCTGACCGCAAAAAGGGCAGAAAGCTCTCACATCCTCCAAGCAACGAGGTATCAAGCCAAGTGCGAAGCACGAATTGGAATGGATCAAGATGTTCTACTTCCTCGTCTAGACAGATCTAACCACGTCCAAATTCCCTAGCAGAACATCGTCTACTGATGTCAGCCGCAGATTTGCTACACACCCAGTTGTAGTACAATCCCTCTGTGAGAGAAACTCACTGTTGTGAACAAAAAGAAAAATCTAGCGGAATGCTAGGGGCAAGAGCCCACAACTTCCTGTTTATCCATCAACCACTCAAGGGAGGGATGAAAAACGAGAGATTAAAGAATAAAGAGGTGTAAGTCGAGAGAAAAGTGAGCAAAAGGGTTTTGAGAAAAAAACCAAGCTTGAGGGCCGAGTGATGTGAGAATCACAAATTAGAAAGGGTGGGAAACATACCCGGAGAAACTGGCTCCTCGTGATCTGAGGTCTCTCGTCTTTGTAACACGTCTGTGTGTCGTGTCTTTTGTTTTGTTTTGTTTACCTCAACTCTTGTTTTGAGTCGGTTCCGAGCATGTCTCGATGTGTTTAGATTGTTTACCTTTTGTTTTCTGTTGTTGAGTCTTTTTCACTGTGTTCAGTCATAGGCTCAATACCCGGTTAAGAACTCATTTCTCAATTTCAAAATGAATCGTTTTGTGCTCAGGAGTGCCGTACCGTTCTCCAAATTTGTGCAAAACAGGATTTGTTCTTTCATAAAACTGCAGGGTTCACCCAGGTCATGTGAAAACAGTAAAACCAGGGCCTATCTGAAACTATATGGGTTCCAGACTGCAAAGCAAAAGAAAAGAGGGAAAATTTGGAGCATCTTAGCATGTTTCAACTTTAGCAAAATCCGAGACTGCATTCCAGGTGCACTTTCTCAGGCCTCGCCGTTTCTTTGGAGTATGAGTGTATCTCGATCCTAAGTGTAAGCCTGCTTCAAGTCAGAGTGGTAGTCCAAGCAGCACCTGAGGGTTTCACATGCAGATGTTATCTCTCGCCAATATGAACGGGGTGTGCCCTTTTTTAAGCTGAGTGTGTTGCAAAGTTAAGAGGTAAATCAAAGGCACCAGGGTACATATTTGATGCTCCTCTATTGCATAGAATGTGAACTTTCATATACACTGTTGTTGCATGCGTGCCGCGCATCGTTATGATTCATGCATAGAATATGCTTGTTTTCGATTCTGCATAGAATATGCTTTGCTTGTCTCATACATAGAATATGCTTTCAATATTGCATAGAATGTGCTTCCATACTTGCATAGAAGATGCATTTTTATCGCACTTTCTTGTGCATTTTATCTCATTCGCACTGTCTTGTGCACTTACACTTGGTATCTCACTCGCACTGTTTAGTGCATTTCAAATCAATCGCGCTGTTTAGCGTATCGCACTGTTTTGTGCATTTCAAATCAATCGCGCTGTTTAGCGTATCGCACTGTTTTTGTGCATTTCAAATCACTCGCGCTATTTAGCGTATCGCATTTTTAGTGCATTTCAAATCATTCGCGCTATTTTATGCATTGCACTTTTTTTGTGTGCAGTTTATCATTCGCGCTATTTTGCGCACCTCAATCACACTATTTTGTGCAGTTTATCATTCGCGCTGTTTTGCGCATCGCACTATTTTGTGCAGATTATCTTTCGCGTTGTTTTGCGCATCGCACTGTTTTGTGCAGGTTATCATTCGCGCTATTTTGCGCATCGGACTGTCTTGTGCACTTTTGCATTTCTAATCACTCGCGCTTTCTTGTGCATTGCACTGTTTTGTGCAGTTTACACTCGCGCTGTTTAGCGTATCACACTATTTTGTGCAGTTTACACTCGCGTTGTTTAGCGTATCACACTATTTTGTGCAATTTACTTTTGCACTTTCTTGCGCATCGCACTGTTTTGTGCATTACATTGTATCATTCGCGCTATCTTGCGCATCCCACCTGCACTTGTTAGTGCATTGCATTTCATTTCGCGCTATTTTGCGCATCGCACTGTTTTGTGCGCCTTACTTGCATTGTGCATGCATTTTATTACGCTATCTTGCGCACCTTATTTGTATCGCACTGTTTTGTGCATTCACCCTGCTTGTACTGTTTTGTACACCTTTAGCATCGCACTGTTTTGTGCATTCACTCTGCATCGCACTGTCTTGTGCACATTATTTTTTTTGTATCATTCGCACTGTCTTGTGCACTCTCTGGTCTATGAGACCCTAAATCCTCTAAAGGTGTAATTCCTTTGGTGTTTGTCGTGCCCAAACGACTTCCAGTGGTCTGGTATAGCCACCTGCCTGTGTTAGCAGTGAGTTCCTAGGAGACCAACTGAGACGGTGGAAACTAGAGTTCGAATGGCTCATGCCTAGAACACAAAGGTTCGGAATTTCCGAGACTAAAGTCTGGTTTAAATACCCAGGGATATATCCTCGGCTTGAAATCTGTATGGCAGCCCCATAGATTGAAATAGCATATGTGTGCGCCTCAATTCTGGATACTGAATCAACCTAGTCTGTCACCCTGTTGGAGAATAGTGAAAGCTGCGACCATAGTTAGGGAGAAAAGTAGTACCTACAGTTCAACTAAGAAGAAGCGAAAGACCCCCAGCAACATGAGGCACGATATTGTATGTATGGTTCATTTGAAGCTGGTGCGACCAGACGAATCGTGCAGGTATTATATCTTCTCTGTGTGAGACGTGGCGAGAATTGAATAATTCTCCGCATTCTTAAAACTGCATGAAATGTAGTTTGATTTGCATTGCATTCTTGCTTAAAACTATTGCATTTATCGTGAATATTTGTTTCATTACAGCTTGTTGTCTGGCATGATCATTGAGTTACATCCGGCTTTGTGCATATCGCTTTGCATTTTGCCCCATGCCTGCGGGCATGCCTGCGGGCACATCTTTGTTTATCTCGCCTGTTTGTCTAAATCTTTGGCCTTGTCAAAAATGGTCGTCTTTGTGCTTTGACATTCACTCCCGTCACTCCTTGACTTTCGAGTTCTGTCAAAGAGGGGCAACTGTAGACACCCCATTTTTGACCGACCTTAAGACTCAGACGTCACCGATTGAGCGCTTGGTGATGTTGCATATTGTGCTCGTTCTGAGGTTGCGGAATCACGGCTGCGAGCCTTGCCTCCGGACTTCCGGACTCTTTTGCGCTTTGCATCGGTTTGCGAACCAGGTCCCGTTTTCTCTCTCTCTCCCCCCTCTGAAGGAAGGGAGGGAGAGGTCTCGTAGACCATCTCTCAGTGGCCGAAGGCTACGTTTCGTGGCCGTAAGCCATTTTTCCCATTTGGAGCCCAGTTTTTGATTTTCAGAGTCGTCGGCCGTGCGCCTCGGTTCGGGACCGCTTAACTACCTCCGTTTGCTCCGATTTTTGGCACACACCTTATTTCCTCCCTTTTGAGGGACACTGTGGCCCGAGAGACCAATTTCGTGGTCGAACGCCACTTCTGGTGCTTAATAGTCAGTTTTCGGGGCCCCGGGCCGCGCGTTTCGGCCCCCGAACCTTCGTTTTGCATCCGTCTTGGTCCATTTGTGGCAGGGACCTTATTTTCATTGTTAGAAAGGTTGTAGGAAGGTAGGTGGCCAGCAATTTTTCTGAAAAAAACCAGTTTTATTCCTTCATCGCTCTTCATCGCGCCCGTTTTCTTCACTAAAAAGCTGGTTTTTCCTATCCCCGGGCCTTTTTTTCTGACTTTCCACCACCACCATTGTGTTGTACACACTGGGAGGCCACCAATATGGGTAAGCCGACCAGCAATTGTCCTTGACCCTTTTGAACCCCTCTAAAAAGCTGGTTTTTCTCTCTCCTGGTGCACTTTTTCCAGTTTTTTACCATACAGATGTGTTGTACACACATGGAAGGCCACCTTTCTGGGGTGGCCGGCCAGCAATTTTGTTGACCCTTTTGACCCCTGGCCGGCCGGCCAGGGGAGGTGGCTGGCCGGCCACCTGAACCTTTTGCACCTGGCCAGCCAAGCTTGTCTTTCCTGGTGCATTCCAGCTGTGCCAGCTGTTTTGTACCAAATCCTCTGCCCGAGGGTCTGTCTTTTTGGGGGGAAAATTTGAATTGGTTTTTCCCCCCTTTTCTTTCACTCCTCTCCCTCTATATAACTAACCCCCCACCTCCATTTACAAGGGTTAGAAACCAGCTGGAGCATTATACATACATCTCCATATATCTCTCTATTTTATGCTAAAAGTCCACATTTTCTTGCACATTTACCCTACACCTCATAGCCTACCACTTCCACTACTCATCCCAGCACCTTGGGGGCCATTTACAGATCTTGGAAGCTCAGAATTTTGGACCAAAAGCTACTGGAAAGCTGATCTTCAAAGGAGATCCCTATTTTCCCTTTTCTTGCTTCATTTTGCATGATATCTTAGCTCCTTATGCTTGCATTTTTGGGCTTTGACCTGAACTGAAAATATTCTTATTTTGAGCTCATCTTCATGTTTGATCAAGAACTTTTTTCTGTTTGAGGTCTTCTACTCACCCTTTGTGTTTTATCCCTCCTTTTGGACCTTATCTTGCATGATATATTAGCCTTGCTTGCGAGCATTTCTGGGCTTCGAGCCAAACTGTAAAGTATCTTATTTTGATCCCCTCTTAAACTTTTTTGAAGGGCTCTTTACTGTTTGAGGCCATCTACTGCCCCTTTCCCTTTATCTCTCTTTTAGGGCTATTTTTGCATCATGTTTTAGCCTTACTTGTGAGCATATTCGAGATTTTTCATAAACTGAAAATAGTCTTATTTTGAGCCCCTATTCAACTTTATTGAAGGGCTCTTTGCTGTTTGAGGCCTTTTACTACTGTGTTTGTTCAATCCCTCTTTTAGGGCTGTTTTTGCATGATATATTAGCCTTATTTGTGAGCCCTTTTGGACCTCGACCTAAACTGAAAAAAGTCTTGTTTTGACATCATCTTCATGTTTAATTAAGGTCTATTTTCTGTTTGGGGTCATCTTTCCCTATGCATGCTTCATCTCTCCATGATTAGGGCTATGCATTAGAGCTCTTGCATTGGCCATGGCTTGGCCTCTTAGTCACTAAAATCCAGCGGATTTTTAGTGGCTTAGGTGTTTTCTTGAAGGCCAAAATCAGAGGGGGGTGACCCCCTCTCTCCTTGTCTTGTTTGGTGGCCTTTTGGACCTTCCAAAGAGGCCCTATCTTGCATGCTTTGTTGACTGATTTCAGGGCCAATTTGATGAGTTTTAGGGCTATCATATTTGATTTCCAGAGTTAATTTTGCCATGCTAAGTGTCCTTGATGAATGTGCTTAATAACTCCTTGCATGGCCCTCTAAAGGAGCTCATCATTTTTGCGCATGTTGGTTGCATTTCAGTGATTATTTGGGCATATTTTCATATGTTTTGTTCACTGATTTTTTCTAGTTCGATGAGATCTTACATGTTTCACATACATGCCATGTAAACCATGTTTGCTAGTCAAAGTTGCATGCTATTTTAGTCCATCATGCTAGCATCTTTTGGTCATGCTTTGAACTGGTAATGTTCATGTTTTGGGACTGCCTTGGCTCTGTCTTTGTACTTCATAATCAAATAATGAATGCTTTGTATAGCTATAAGTCAATACATGTGCCTAGTTTTGAGTTTTGGAACTCATCTCATGCATCGGGTGCCATGTTTCCATGCTTCGGGATCATTTTGCATCACATTTCAGTGCTGGAACTTGCGTGTTTGTATGCCATATTTCATTCCTTTCCATGCCTTGTTAGAGTGACATTTGTGCTTTAGGATCGGTCCTCGGTTTGCGTGCATGTGTGCTCGCATCTCGAGTGTCTCATTTTCATCTTATGGCTACTGATATGAGTGTGGCTGAGGTCCACTCATGTTGGTGTAAGTCCATCATGCATTGTGTATGTCATCTTAGCCCTTTGGATTGCGTATGCTAGGTTGTATGTTAGAACATCGTGTATGCCATGTTACATCGTGCATTGTGTATGCCATCTCATAGCATTGCGTATGCTAGGTTGTATGTTAGGGTTGCATTCATGCATGTCATGCATATTGCATTGTGTTTGGGATAGGAGTTAGCCCAAACACGGGAAACGAGGGACGTTTCGTACTTCGAGTGACGGAACGTGTCTCAATTCCCGGTCGCCGACACTCTGGATTATCCATGATGGAGTCTCGGTCTTGTTGTGTTTATATGTGCATTCATTTCACATTGAGTCGTGCAATTCGACTCCTCGGCCATCATGAATCAAAATGCGTGATTGGTGGCACGAGGATCGAGGTATGCATACATGTGTGAAAATACTTTGCCATGCCCCTTTCTTGCTCTCTGTTGCAGCAAATCAAGAATCAACAGCCTTTCAGAGCTTTGCACAATATTCCGGGCTTAATTGTAAACAGAGGCTAATTGGGGCATCGCAATGGATTTCCGCGCAAGGCAACCCGAACATGCATCATTCATCATCCGGAGCAGAGTTGAGGCAGTCCCTAGCTTGCATGCTAATTTATTGCTTTCCTAGATTAATTTGTTAATTAATTAGGATTTTGTATTTATTCGGACTGTAGTTATTTATTCAGGACTGTATATTATTTGTTCGGACCCTCCGCGCGAGGGCAATGTTGTAATAAGTGTGCATGCGTGTGATGTATGTCTTCCAACCCCACGTCTTTCTCCCTTTTATTTACCAGCTTATGATGGTTAGATTAGGGCATGTTTCAATTAGTATACAGTATGATAGCATGTTTGCATTCATTCATCTGTTTTGCATGCACCGGGCTCGGCGCATCATACTAACTGCATTTGTATTTCAATTCTAAGTTGAATACATGTTAGTTGTAGCATTCCATATGCCATGTTTAGAATAGTCGAGCCTATCTTAGTTGCATTCCTGCATGTGTTGCATTAGGCATTTCTGTATAGTTAGGATCATGCATGGATTTCTAACATAGTTTCTATTTTGGCTTGGAGTACTCAGTAAGTTTTTACGCTTTAGCATTCTTGCATGAGTGTGAGTGACTGCCATGATAGCATGCTTACCATGAGGCTATTTGCTTATGTGATATAACTGCCTGAATGCCTGTGGGTGAAGGTTGGGTTATTTGGATTGGAACAATGCATCGACCGTGAGTTTTTAGCCCACTAGATAGTGGCAAGACCATCTTTTCTAAGCCCACCCGAGGGTGGCAAAATCTGCATTTTAAGCCTACTTGCGAGTAGCAAACCATCTTTCAAAAACAAACATGAAATGTTTTATTCCAATTCAGGCGACCCGGTCTATACTTGTATGTTGTGCGCATCACATAGTAAATCTAGGCTAATAACCGGAATAAGAACGCATAATGTTTTCAAAATTAGATATCATGGTTAGTAGAGGCCGATCTTTGATCGGGCGAGCGGGGGTGCTCACGAAGTGACCTTCCCCAATCGTACCCAAGTTCCCGAGCCGAGGCAACTTTGGTGATGACGGACACGTGGCCTTAGGCAATGAGTCAGGGTTTCCTAAATTTCCCGAAAATAAAATATTTAGGTGGCGACTCTGTATCTGGCAAAGCAGTCCATGTTTGGCACTTCTTTCAAAAATCTGTTTTCTCAAAACGATTTGCTGGATTTGGACTCTTTGATTCAGATTGAGAACCGTGACAATTTGAGTCCGAACTATAGTGAGCCCAAAATGAACAGAACGGGACTCATCCTCCCGGGGCGTTCGGGGACATCTACAGCTGGTTGGAAAAGGAAACTTCTGTCATTTGCTGGGAGACTCACTCTGATTAAATCTGTCCTCTCGTCTCTGCCTCTTTATTACCTGTCATTGTTTAAATTGCCTATAATGACACTTTTCGCAACAAAATTATTTAGTTCTTAAAAAATAATTATTCCTAAATTTTGATCTCTAAAACCTTAATTTGTTGTAGTGTCCTTATCTTAAAAAAAATAATATTTGAACTTTAGACTAAATAACATATGGCCCCATAAGATTGGACTTTCCACCAATTAACCAATTATTATGTTTTTGGGACCAAAATTTATCTCAAAAAATAAGTCTTTTTAGGACCAAATTATTTGTCCCTAAAAGTTCATTTATTACCGATATTTTAAAAATTCTCTCTAAAAATTTTATTTTTGACTTTTTGGAACAATCTTTTAATGACTATATTCGCGACAATAGGAATTAGTCTTTAATATTTTTTGCAACAAATATTTCACTTTTTGGAACAACAAAAATTTTAATCAATAAAATTTTTATATGTTATAGTATGATATGTAGTTAATTTTAATTTACATATAAAATGTGTATAAAAATATTGAAGGTACATAAAGTATATTAAGATTCGAACTATCTGACAATATTTCCAAGCCTTTGTAGACTGTCATTAGAATTACCCAAAAACAAACATCATGTTGCCAAGTATTTTCCCTCATTATTTAGGCATTATTATTGGGAATAAAAAGGACACAATAAATAAAAATATTTTAAGAGAGCTCAGCATCCAACTCCATCACTATGTCATGGGTTCCAAAAAAAGAAGCAAGTTGAACTCCTTTGCGTTCAGGAAGTTGATTGATGATTTTGACTCTTTCTCAGTCAGTGACCAATCAAAAATCTCAAGGTTCTCCTTCATCCTCTCCTTGTTGAAGCTCTTTGCTACTAAGCTCACCCCTTGCTCATACACCCACCTCAGAGAAACCTGTAAATATATAGACTCAATAAAATAGTAAATTACAACTTCTAAACTTAAATATTAATCTTAGTCAACATCTAATCTAATCTATTTTCTTTTTCTAAATGTAATAACTTTCTACAAATCATGTTTGCATGTCAGAAGTGGCTTTGGTGCGGGTGTTTATAGAGCATGAATGAGAATTTGATTTTGTTCATACAATACAATATGTTTTTTGATTGGTCCAAAACTGTGAAACCCACAAATTTAGGTGAGATAAGTACACTTTTAGATATGAAATTCAGAATTTCAAACCAATCAAATAGTGTGTATTGATGTTGTCAACAAATTCATTCTGTGCATCTACCATGGAAATATGGAGGAAAGAGTGGAATTCAAATAAGAAAGTTATTTTACATGTCAGCAAAATAAGTATTTAAGTGATAGGATCTAAAAGTAAAAGTCAAACATTGTATGTGAAAATTATGTTCAATAATTAGTTATTATTTATTTTATTTGTATAGCAAATGAATGATGTGAAAACCTGAGCAGTGGTTTTGCCTCTAGCCTTGGCAATCTCTGAGAGCACATCACAATCCACAATCCTATTGTCTCCCCACATAGTACCATTTGCACCTAAAGGAGAGTATGCAGTGATATGAATCCCCTTTTCTTTGCAGAACTCCCTTTGTTTCTTTTGCTTCGAAAGTGGGTTCATCTCCACCTTTTCAACAACAACAACAAAAAAAAAAAAAAATCACCACTCATCAATCATCTTATGAAACATGTACTTCATGTTAAATCTTACTTTAATGTCTTATTTTTTTAATTATAATAATCAATTTCTTACATTTCTGAACAAGTTAAAATGTGATCTTTCTATTAATTTGGTATTTTTTTTTTTAAAAAAAAAATTTGTCTAAATGACCAAAAGTGCAAGGAAGTGTCACGGGACAATTTCTATTAGAATTTAATATCGAACTAATAGAAGGACTATATTGTAATTTGATCGAACATGCACAATATTGATTATTACAATTAAAAAATACGGACTTGTATCATTTTACTCCACACAGTTTTAATTAATTCAATTTTGACTCTTAATTTAAATTTTATATTAATTTGGTTCAATACAAAACGTTGTTAGTGTTTTTGACGAAAAATTATCATTGAATTGATTGAGGTTAAATTATTGAATTGATCAAATTTACAAATTTACTTCTAAAAATATGACACATGTTGCTAATGTGCACATTTATCATAAAAAAATGCTAATCAATTGGATCAATTTGAGTTAACTTAAAAAATTCAAAGTCAAAATTGAGTCAATTGAAATTATAGAGACCAAAATGACATAAAGACTAAAGTATAGGGACTAATAATGTAATTTGTCCTAAAAATAAGATATATATATATATGTGTGTGTGTGTGTGTGTGTGTGTGATATGCATGTAAAAATTGGACAAGTTTTTCTAAAGCAACTGACTTGATTGACTGCTGGAGGGATTTTGGCAATTGCAAGGACTTCCTCAAGTTTCTTGGAAGAGAAATTGCTTACTCCAATGGCCTTAGTGAGGCCAAGATTCAGACACTCTTCCATGCCTTCCCACACAGACTTCATATCAAGGGGCACTATGTACTCTCTGGGAACTGGGGCTTGGCTTACATCTTGGGTCAAGGTCAGTGGCCAATGTATTATATACAGATCAACATAGTCCAACTGAAGGGTCCTGCACAAAATATCACAAACAAACTCCCTAAGAAAACAAAAGTTTAAATTATGCATTTAAATGCACTTTTGCATTTATCTCCTGATATTATTAAAGTTGTGTGGTTCTATACCTATGTGAGAGGTTTGGTAGAAAATTTGATAAATCATTTGGGGTCTCTAACATAACCCTTATTAATACACTGGTGGATTGGAAATATTTGTTGATTCAACATGTGTATTAGTTCATATTTAATTCACAATTAATACATTCACTTTAGTTATAAATTTTTTTGATTTTAAAAATATTCATGATGATTTAGTAAAATAATAAATCGAATAATTAACACAAATATTAGAAACAAATATTAAAATAAAATTTACTGGCAATATGATATAAGCAGGAATTGAGAATAATAAAATAGAATTGAAAATAACAATCTAGGAGAATTTAACAGTCATATTGTCATTGTGCTAAAATTATTTTTCTTCCTTCCATGAAAGTAAAATCGGAGTGAAACAATTTCATGATAAAATATAATTTGCTCACAACATTCTTTTTGCAGTATTCATGACTACCAAAAGACTTTAATCAAGTTACAAAATAAAGTCGCTCAAAATATAATATAAAAATAGAGAAATTTTCATGAAACACTAATACAATAAGATGACAAAGTAGTGGAAAGAAGGAATAACGAGGAAAAAGAATATGTGAAATTTTATTTTCAGACACCTACTTATCTCGGTATACACATTTAATGAGTATTTATTTTAATGACAGTTATAGTTTAAAATAAAATGACCATAATGGATATCAAAACTCCAGCCGATCCATCTCATCTCTTCTCTCCTCTCCTCTCTCCTCTTTCTTTCTACATTCATTGTTCACTAGTAAGTTCTCTTCTGCAAATGATTTTTTTACTTTTTTATTTTCTATAAGCATCGTTATGTGTTTATTGTCACCTAGTCGTTGGAGAAAATGTCTCAATTAGAAAAACCATTTTGTTTTTCTGCTTTAATTTATCTGGAGGCATTTAGTTAACTAGAGAAAGTACGTTTCAGTGCTTCAATAACTTGTTTGTTTGTTACTTGAATAAATGGGGTTTGATAGACCTATGTGTGTAACTTGTTTGAAAATGCCTATATGAATTTTGTTGTGCCCCAAAAGTTAACTTACTGGGTTTATTATGAATCACGAGTTTAGAAGTGATAGCATGTTCACCGACCACTTTTCTACAAAATCTTTGTATGCGGAAAATGTTTTTGTGGGAGGTAATCTGCTTTAGTTTAGCCGGTTT
The DNA here is from genome assembly GCA_030407325.1 of Camellia japonica. Lineage (NCBI taxonomy): Eukaryota > Viridiplantae > Streptophyta > Magnoliopsida > Ericales > Theaceae > Camellia > Camellia japonica. Next base: position 9,618 of record JAPPVO010000772.1, on the reverse strand, counting down.
TCGGTGATTGTGTGGGTGTGTGTTTGGATGGAAAGTGTGTGTACAATATTTAAGTTATAGGATTATAATTGGAATATGTGATGTGTGGAATGAGACAAATAATACATAATCAAATTCATAAGTTTGTGTACTGAAAAATGATATACACTGAGATACATGAGTGTGTGGAAATAGAATTTCTCATAAAATATGAAATAATTATTGTAAATGTTTTTCTCAACAAACTGACAAGAGATAAGGCAATAGTGTGAATTTGAAAGTTTATTACTTCATTCATTACGTATTAAATCACAAAACTACATAATTGATTTATGAATAATGCTATATACACTAATTAGTGTATTAATTAATATACAAATTGATTATGTGGCATAACATAATTTAAGAAGTTTTTAGTATTTGTAATTTGTATAATGAGTGGGGTCAATAATAATGTCATAACGAGTATTGATATACTAATTGGTGCATATAGCACCACCATTGATTTATAATAAAACTACATTAATGATGATTTAAGATGTTTTGAAATAAAGCCTCATAAGCTTTGTTTGATTGGTAAGATTGATAGGGAGAAGATTAATAATTTATGAAATTAGTGTCTGATTATTTATTCAACTAAATTAGTAAAATAAATAATTTTTTCATGTCTATGTTTATTTTGAAATGAATTTGGAAATATGTAATCTCAATTATAAATTTTCATCATCACTAAGGGAAAAGTTAAGTGCATATAAATGGTTCACAAAATTAATCAGAGACAAGATATAAAAGGTGAGATCCACACGTGTGGAACCTATCATTTGTGTCTGGTATGTACTTAATTTTTTTTTTTTTTTTTGATCGGCAAAGAAAAAATTTCATTTAACAGCAAGAAATTAAAAGTACAGGAAGATGAGATGCATCGAGAGAGATTCGGAAGTATAAAATATCCCTACTACTGCTACCGCATCCATACAACCAACCCCTAAGCCTCTCGAATTTTTTTTTTTTCTAAATAAACAGTTAAGAAGAACTTAACTAGAAAATTAAAAAACATGAATCCCTAAAAAATCCACAAAACCACCCGAAATTCAAACTAGCTGCATCAAAATACAAAATTCAAAATTCAAAAGAGCCACAGCAGCCCACGCCTCTGACTACGAATCCGGATCCTCGGTAGCGCTACCCTGTAGCCCCCAAAACGACGTCGTTTTGGGGGCGGTTTTCAGAAAAAAAAAAAAAAAAAAAAAACGTAGAAGAGAGGGAGGGGAAAGGAAGGAGAGGAGAGGGAGAGGGAGAGGGGAGGGAAGGAGGGAGGAGGGCGAGCTCGCCGTCGTTGTCCTCGCCGTCGTCGCCGCGTCGTCGTCCCTCGCCTCGTCGCCGCCATCGCTGCCGTCGTCGCAGCCGTCGTCGCAGCCATGGCAGCCATGGCTGCTCCACCTCTCCGCCTCCTCCTCCTCCCCCAATATTTATGGCCCCCTCCAGTTCAGTCCGGCCCCTCCTCCTCCCTCCTTCCCTCCCTCTCCCTCTCCTTCTCCTTCCTCCCCTCCCTCTTCTGCGTTTTTTTTTTTTTTTTTTTCTGAAACTCCGCCCCCAAAACGACGTCGTTTTGGGGGCTACAGGGGGCGCTACAGGGAAAGGGCTACCGAGGACCCGTCTCCTCTGACTACAAGCCAACATCCAATCAGCAACTCCCCATGACCCTGCTGCTACACCTCCCCATGACCCTGTACTTAATTTTGTGAACCACTATTGTGTTTATAGCAAAGCTCGGACACTAATTTTAGTAGTGCTATTAATATTGTAAACAAACTTTAACGGAACTAATTAAATATCTAACAAAATAATAATAATAATTGGAATTTTTGTTAAATTAGCATTTTTTAAAAGGGCAAAGCTTTATTCTAATTCAAATATGAATTTGAGAACATGTGAGGGTCACCATGACTTTTATTTTGATAATTTAAATATCATTTTGTAAGACCTTCAATATATATTATTCACGAAAAAAATTAGGTCAATTTGTAACCTTATCATTTCATTGTGTTTGTCTCCTTAAAAAATAATGAAAAGTATGTTTTTTAAAATAGACATTTATATATTTGGAGACAAACACAATAAAATCAAAATGTTATAATTATCAGATCGACTTAATTTCTTTCATAGGTGATATACACAAATGCTCTACAAAATGAATAGTTCAGATTATTGAAATAGGACTCGTGATGGACTTCACTAACTCCTCAAATTCTCTGAAGTTTAGATTAGAACTTGAGAGAAACTCAACCTTTTTGAAAAATCAAAATTGGGCGACGAAACTTTAAAAGTGAATTGTGTCTTTTATATAATATATATATATACTAGTGTATGCCCGTGCCTGAAGGCACGGTGTAATTAATAATGAGATTAAAATATAAATCAAAATAAAATTATTAAAACATAATGTTAAGATTTTCCTTTCTAATGATGGTGGACAGTCACAGAACGGAAGTGGCGATAAGTCCCTTAGTTCAACACCCATTTTAAAAACTTTTTTAAATTTACTTAAGTTTTGTGAGGAAATTTTAATTTCTACTATAATGCTATTATATGTATTAAAAATTTAGTTCATTAAATTTTTTAGAATTTTTATTAAAAAATTATAAAATTAAATGTTAGTATTTTATGATGAAATGTCTTCAAATTATTCTAATATGAAAGTTAATATTTTTATAAAATTATTAATTTTATTGAATGTATATTAAAAATAATACATGATATAGCGGTTTGATTTGATTTTTTAAATTATTTTTTGATTTTTTTGAAAAAATAGAAATAAATTTGATAAAATAAATTGTTTGGTTTGATTTTTCAAAAATTGTTTTAAAGGTATTTTCATTTATTTTATTGGATTTTTTTTTATTTTACTCATTTTTTTGTACTTTTTAAATGCACCTAATCTAAATATATTTGAAAAGTAAAACAAATTGACTAAAATATTAAAAAATTCTAACAATAAAAAAAATTCAAACAAAAATCTGTGCATTTTTATTTAGATTTTTGTTTTTTTTAATGAATTTTTTTCGTATTTTACTTTTTAAATGCATCTAATTTTGATATATCTAAAATGGACCCAAAAAAAAAAAGACTAAAATATGGAGGAAAAAAAAAAGTTGAGAATAACAAACGAAAACCAGTCTCAAAATAATTTCTGAAAAATTAGACCAAACAAATATATTTTCAACACCCATTTCAAAAACTTTTTCAAAATCATAAAAAATCAACACTCATTTTCTATTAAGGAATTAAATTTATTTCATAAATCAAACTAAAATCAAAACCCATTTTATGAAGATTAAATATTCTAAAACATCTCAGTCACATAACTTTTATGCATAGATTTGCACTTTGTCTCTCTCTGAAAAAAAAAAAAGAAAGAAAAAAAAAATGCAAAACAAATCCAGATCTTTAAATTGTCTAACCTTCATTAACAGTAATCGCATAGACATAATTCCGCAACAACACTGCCAATCTCACCAACCACCACACAAAAAAGAAGAAAAAAATGTACATGAATTTGAAAAGGAGAAACAAAATTAGAAGATTTGATTGATGCGAAGTAGTAGTAGGGGAGAGAGTTGGATTAGCGTGGGTGTTTTGAAATTTAAAAATTGTGAGTGAGACTAAAAGAAAAAAAAGAGGAGAGTTTATAGAGAGAGTTCGATAAGCATGGGTCTCTTTTTTTGTAGGGAGTGGATGGGTGTGTGTTGAAATTTAAAATGTAAAAGGGTGAGGTGAGAGAGTTCAATGAGCATGGGTCTCTTTTTTGTAGGGAGCTGATGGGTGTGTTTTGAAATTTAAAATGTGAAAAGGTGAGGTGCGACAGATAAGGATGAGTGGTTGCAAAGTTTGTGGCTCTTGGGCGGGAAATTCAGGTAGAGTGAGAGATAAGGTTTTCATCTCAGCTGTCCATCTAAATATAGAAATGCATCAGGACCATTGAAATGTTCTAGTAGGACAATTGTCTCTAACATATTTTCAAAAACCTTTGTGCCTTATTATATAGATAATTATATTAAAAAAATTTCTTTTTTTTGAGTAATGCTACAATACACATCTCTTCTAAAAATGGGCATATCATATACAAGTTATGACACTTTGTGACGTTAATATCACAAAGTGGTCATAACCAAATCATTTTTTATCATAATTTAATATATCACAACCAAACACTTTGAGACATATTTTTGGTCATAATCAAAATTACCATCACAATATATCATAACTAATATCACAATATGCTATAACTAATGGTCATAACAAAATACTATTTGAGGCATAATCAAAGATTTATTGAGTCATAACTAAAATAACAATCACAATAAGTCATAATTAAATAATAACTAACGCTACAATAAATAATAACAAAATCAAAATCAAAACTAATTTCACAATAGATTGTAATCAAAATCACCGAGATCATAATTGGGCATATGATTCCCACTTTTTTTCAAGATGTGTATTATAGAATTTTTCTTTCTGAAATAAAAATGTGTTTTGTGTCAAATTAGTGGAGTGCAGCCACGAATTGAATCATGAGCGCTAATTTAACAATTAATAATTGATAAAAAAAAATAAATAAACAAAAAAATTACTTGAGGCTGGTTTTGATGCCGGAGACGACTTTGTCACGGTGGGCAAAGCTGCACCATAGCTTGGTGGTGATGTGAAGCTCATCGCGAGACTTGACGAGGCCGAGACGACGAGCTTCAGCGACAGCCTCGCCTAGAGGCTGCTCAGAACCATAAATGAAGGCGGTGTCGAAGTGGCGGTAACCGACTCTGATGGCTTCAAGAATAGCAGATTTGGTGGCTTCTAAACCAACAGGAGGGTAACAACCTGTTCCCATTCCGATCACCGGCATCTTCTTGCCTGAAGATCCCAAAGTTATCTGAGGAATAACTGCCATTTTTCAGTTTTATTCTGAGTCAACCGTTGGTTTGGTTGTTTCAAAAGAATAATAGATTATGTATAGTATGTTTGCCAAGATCCTTTGATCTCCTATTAGCTTTACACACTTGTATATATATAATTCTATGAGTTCTGCCGCTGACCTTTGGAAAAGTTGGATAACGGAATTAGAATCTTAGAATAAACAACAATGCTTCCGACCCCCGGACGACCCCCAGTCAGACCCCCAGTGACGTGACAGCATGTGATTGGCTGAAATTCAAAAACAAAAAAAACAATTTTTGCACCAATAAGGGAAGACCGCCAGCACCCCCAGCTGGGAGTCTAAGTCATTTTTCTAGAACAAATATGTGTGGTGGAAATTACATCGATGAATATTGCTTTAAACCTTTCCCCAAGTGTTGATGAAGGATGAACGACGTGTTTGGGAAGTCAATTTAGGACTATTTACACCCAAATCTCCTTAATTATTAATGAATAGTAGTTTACTCTCTTCATCTTTGAATTCGTTTTACAAACTCTCACTAAAAATGATGTATTTATATCATTTTCATAATTGAGATGATCGATATGTCCATATTTATAGATGAGTAGAGTAAAGTGATAGTTAATAAAGTGATATAAATGAGTAGACTAGTCTTATTGTCAATAATGATGTTTATTTATTTTATTTAAATAGAATAGTTAATTAATGATGTTTGGTTGTAATTTTATATTATAATTTATTTGAATTTTTTTTAAAATTTATTTGATCATAAAAAGAAGGATAAATTACAAACACATCCCTTGAGATTTACTTAAATTACAAATTATCTCATTTGGTTTTAGAAATTACATTATGTCCCTTAAGATTTCTAATTTCATAACAAATGGGTTCTTTTATTAATAAATCAAGTTAATTAACAGTTTTTAATAATGTTAAAATATTATTTCAATTAATAATTCAGATAATTTTATTATTGCATAAGTGAACAGTTAGAAATTTCACTTTTTCAATTAATTCTGTTAAATAAAAAATTTTGACAGGGAGGTATTTGTAATTTTCTAAACCATAGGAGGCAATTTGTATTTTAAGCAAATTTCAAGGAGTGTATTTGCAATTTACCCTAAAAAGAAAGATTTTCTATAATTACAATTTGTAAATTTTTTTTTTGTTTGTAAAAATTATTTGGATCCCTTAAATACTTAGGGATGGAAGATAAATGAGCTTTATTTCTATATTATAACTTTTGAGGAAATTTTAGATGGAGCAAATTATAATAGTAATCCCTGTATTTTGATTATTGTGTTATTTTAGTCTTTATAATTTCAATTGATTCGATTTTGATAATAAATTTATGATTTTTTCTCAATTTAGTCCAATTAAATATAATTGTTGCATTTTTTTAATAAAAATGTATACATAAATGGCATATGTCATGATTGTAAGGGTAAAATCATAAGTTTGCTCAACTCATTGAATTAACCTCAATTAATTTAGTGACAATTTTTCATCAAAAACATTAACAATATTACCAATTGGATCAAATTGACACAAAATCTAAATTTAAGGGTCAAAATTGAGCCAATTGAAAATGTAAAGACCAAAATGACACAAGAGACAAAATATAAAAAATGCAGGTGTAATTTACCTTTTTAGATATTTGCATAAACAAAAGAGTTATTACGTAACAACTTATTTAAACAAATAGATTTCACAACTTTTTTTTTTTTTTCACCAAATATTATAAAAAGTTACACTAAATGGATTTATAATTTATTTCAATCTTTTCAAGCTAATAATCTGGAAAACTAACTTATAAGTGATATTAAACGGGGCCAAAATAATGTCAAGAATGTTAAAACTTTAATATATGGTAAATTTACTTGATTAAGTGATTTTCTTATTATGTTTAGCATTCTACCATGAGGCTAATTGATTAAGTGATAACTGTTTGAATGCCTGTGGATGAAGGCTTGTTACTTAAATTGGAATGATTCAGAGATTGTATGTTTTTAAGCCCACTTTGTAGTGGCAAATTCACAAACTTTAAGCCCACTTTGTCAAGTGGCAAATTCAAACCCATTTCAACAAACAAACATGAAATTGAATTGTTCCAATTTGAGCAAACTAGTCTATACTTGTATGCTTCACATAGTAAATTTTAGGATTTATTCAATAATCAGAACATGAACATATAAATAAAATAAAAAGTCATATCATGGTTTAGTAGAGGCCGATCTTTTGATCGGGTGAGCAGGAGTGCTCATTATTGACCTTCCCCTCTCATACCTAAGGTTCCGAGCCAAGCATCCTTGGTTACGACGAACAGTGGCCTTGGCACCGAGTCATGGGTTTCCTAATTTTCCAAAATATTAGGTGGCGACTCTGAGATCTAATGAGTCAGAGTCTGTTGATTTCGAGAGTGCTAACCTAGACATTTCTGTCTTGTCTGGGTCTTCTTTGTCATTTTCTTTTGAGTATGTGTCATTGCTAAGTCATAGTCTCTTTTCAATAAACAGAAAAACAAAAAAACAAAATGCCATAGAGTCTGTCTACTTCTTTGTGCCTTAATTCATCGCATTGACCAAAGTTTTTCAAAACTTTTTCCAAAACTCTGATAAAAACGAAGAGGAAGAATTTCCTCGGGATTTGCAAATTTTGATCAACTGAGAGGAAGAGAGGTGTGGTAAGCCTTTGATGAATAAAATCATTTTTGTTAAATGTGGGTACTGAGAAGGATCCTGGCTTGGTCCAAATTGGTTCTATCTTATCTTCGTAAAAGTACGAGTGATTAGTCACTTTGTGAAAAAATTTCAAAAACTATTTTCGCGTGGTCCTACGAAGACATGCCTGGAATTAGTTATACAGCATAGGATCCCTCTTGACTCGTGGTTCGACCTCCTTAGCTCCTTAGCTTTCAAACCTTGATTCGAAGTATTCAATGATCATTCAAAGTGTAAGGCTTGCATAGCCGAATTGGAAATAGCCTTTGAACTAAGGGCAATAAGGTCGAATGTGATCCAGATTGGAAATAGCCCTTGAACTAGGGGCCATGATGTGATTCAAATGGAGGCAGCCCTTCAACTAGGGGCAATAAGGTCAAATGTGATTCAGATTTGAAACATCCCTTGAACTAGGGGCAAAAGTGTGAGGCTTGCATAGCTGAAATAGAGGTAGCCCTTGAACTAGGGGCAATAAAGTATCACCCTTGAGAGGCTCGCTGGGCCGAAAACCCAGAAGGGCGACCCAGGCAAAAGTTAGAGCACAAAAAAAAAAAAAAAAAAAGAAAAAAAAAAAAAAGAAGGAAAAATAAAAAGAAAAATGAAAAGCTCACAATGTTGAAAACCCGAAAGGGCAGCTTTGGCAAAAGTTAGAGCATAAAAGGAGAGTGTCAATACCCGAGTGAACCTTAGCCAAAACTATGTAGGGCCAGGAATTCAGATTGGAAGCAACTCTTGAACTAGGGGCAAGAAGGTTGGATGTGATTTAGATTTGAAGCAGCCCTTGAACTAGGGGCAAAAGGTTGGATGTGATCAAAGAGTTAAAACTGAATCGTTTCCTAATGAAAACTGCCCAAAAAGGCAAAACCCAAAATTTGAGAGAATGAATTTTATTATTGAAGGACAGTCGAGGTCCTATCCACTACACTAGGGGCAAATTCAGACCCAATTAGCCTAGTCCCTACATCATCATATCTACTGGTCAAGTGTAGCAGTCGTTCTTATAGATGGCCTAGAGATTTCACACCTAATCAACATGGTCAAGTTAAAATGAAAATAACCCTTGAGAGGCTCGCTAGGCTGAAAACCCGGAAGGGCGACCTAGGCAAAAATTAGAGTAGAAAAACAAAAAAATAGAAACTCAAAAGAAAAAAAAAAAATGAAATGAACAAAATGAAAAAATAAAAATAAAAAAAATCAAAAAAATCAAAAGCTCGCAAGGTTTAAAACCCGAAAGGGCGGCTTTGGCAAAAGTTAGAGCACAAAAGGAGAGTGTCAATACCCGAGTGAACCTCAGCCGGAACTACGATGGCCTGATTCCTATCTTTGGGATACGTAGGTAGCTTCATCTTGAAGTTCGGCCCCAATAATTTTTCAACTCATTCATTTTGTCCATGTTTGATTGGTGTATCTTTAGTCGACTTGGTTGTCCTATCCGTGTTTGATTGGTGTATCTTCGTTCTGCTCAGTTCAGTTGGTTTCGATTCAACTTGGTTCGGTTCGGTTCGGCGGTTCGGTTTGGGCCAATTCTGCTCGGCTTCATTCGGTTTGGTTTTGCTTGGTTCAGTTGGCTTGGTTCGGATATCACCATTGATTATCTGGTTTGGGACTATGCACCCCAATGGTTGATTCCATGTTAGTTGAGTAGTGGCCATTTGCAAAAATAGGTTTCGATTAATTTGAATGAAGCTGACTAATTTTTCTCGAAAATTATTCAATTTTTGCAAAACTTGGACCATTCTTTGGATTTAAAAAGGGAAAATTTTCAGTGCTCATAGTTTAGCTTACATGATTTGAAACAGAAAATGGAATAAGTATGCTAATCTAACTCTCATGTTGATCAAAACATTTTTACAAAAAAAAAAAAAAAACCAAGGCAATGAACTAGGGGCATAGTCGAGTTAGAGATTCTGTCTTCTCCACCGCTCGAGTCAACTATTCAGTGTATATAAGTGTGTATTCATACCAGTCAGTGTATTCATACCA
>JAPPVO010000771.1:0-35252 GCA_030407325.1 Camellia japonica | reverse complement strand
GATGGGTCATTAGTGGAACATAGGCTCCCTATGAAGCCTAATTTCAAGCCATACCAGCAGAAATATCAAGAAGAAGAATGTCCAGAAGTAATTCAGAAAGTCAAGGAAGAGATTCTTAGATTACTCAAGGCAGGCTTTATTAGGACAGCCAGGTATGTTGAATGGCTATCTAATATTGTGCCTGTAGTCAAGAAGAATGGTAAAATGAGGGTATGTATTGATTTCAATGATTTCAGAAAATTAATCTAGCGACCCAAAAGATGAGTACCCTATGCCTATAGTGGATCTATTGGTAGACAGTTCAGCAGGGCATCAAGTTTTATCAATGATGGATGGGCATTCTGGTTATAACCAGATCTGCATTGCAGAGGAGGATGTCCACAAGACAGCATTCAGATGTCCTGGAAATATTGGCAATTTTCGCTTCAAATGGGTTAAAATGCCATTTGGCCTGAAGAATGCTGGGGCTACATATCAGAGGGCTATGAACACTATCTTTCATGACTCATTGGAGGGTATTTAGAGTGTTATATTGATGACATTGTAGTTAAATCCAATCCATGGAGGAGCATCTGTTTCACTTAAAGCAAGCCTTTGAAGAATGAGAAAGTTCAAATTGAAGCTCAATCCTCTTAAGTGTGCTTTTGGCGTATCATCTGGAAACTTCTTGGGTTATGTGGTACACAAGAAAGGAATACAGATTGATCAGAATAAAGCCAAAGCCATCATTGAAGCCAGGCCTCCATCAAGTAAGAAGAATTACAAAGGTTCCTTGGACAGGTTAACTTTCTTCGAAGTTCATTTCTAACACTGCAGGGAAAACTAAAGTATTTTCTTCCTTGTTAAGGCTGAAAGATGAAGAGGAATTTGTGTGGACAGCAGAGCATCAAATTGCTTTTGAAGGTATCAAAGCCTACTTGGCCAACCCTCCCATACTGATGCCACCAAAAGGTGATAAGCCCTTGAAGTTGTACATAGCTGCAGCAGAAGATTCATTGGGAGCTTTCTTGGCTCAAGATAATGAAGAAGGCAAGGAGCAAGCTGTTTATTACCTTAGTAGGTTTTTAAATTCTTGCGAATGTAAATATTCAGCTGTTGAAAAGTTGTGTCTTGCTTTGTATTTTGCTGCAATGAATTAAGATACTATCTCTTACCTACAACTGTCTTGGTAATTGCAACCACAGATTTGGTTAAGTACATGTTATCTAGACCTATGTTGAGGGGGAGAATTGGCAAGTGGATACTAGCCTTATCAAAATTTCATCTAGAGTATGTCCCCCAAAGGGCAGTAAAAGGGCAAGTTTTAGCCAATTTTCTGGCAGACCATCCATCTCAAACAGAGAGCCAAGAGATAATGGAACTTGGTATGGCTAGTGTTGAGCCATGGCAGATGTGGTTCAATGGGTCGAAAGCCAATGGCTTAATTGGAATTGGTATTGTGATTAAATCACCACAAGGGGTAGAAACCACACATGGTTTCAGAGTGGATGAAGCTACTTGTTCCAATAACCAGGCTGAATATGAAGCCTTAATAGTGGGACTAGAAATTCTTATTGGATTACAAGTTCATGCAATTGACATTTTCGAGATTCTCAATTGGTGGTTAACGAAGTGAAAGGATTTTCAAGTGTCAAAGCATAAGCATTTTACCATACTATGTTGTTGCATTACATCTGCTTTCTCAATTTCAAATAGCAAATGTAACTCATGTTCCAAGATTCTTGAATAATAGAGCTAATGATGTGGCTCAGAAAGTTTCGAACTTCAAGAGAAGGGATAATGCCCAAAGGGACATAAGCCAAACAACATATCAGAAATTGATACCACCTTTGAATAAAAGGAATGTGGTCTTGGAAGTCAATCATAATGACTTACAAGAACAAGATTGGAGGCATCCAATAATGCAGTACTTGGCTGGTCCATCTTCGAAAGCCAGCAGAAAAACTAAATTGCAGTCTATGCAATATATGATATATGGTGATGCTCTCTACAAAAGGGGGGGAGATGGCTTATTGCTGGAATGTTTAGGCCCAAAAGAAGCATTAACAGCTATGGCGGAGGTTCATGAAGGCATTTGTGGTGCTCATCAGCCTGGTGTGAAGATGAGATGGTTGCTTCGAAGGCATTCCTACTATTGGCCAACTATCCTTAAAGATTGCATAGAGTATGCAAAGGGTTGCCAGGCATGCCAAAAGCATGGCACAATAAGGCATGTGCCCATAACTGACCTACATGCAGTAGTGAAGCCCTGGCCATTCAGAGGGTGGGCTATGGATATAATGGGGAAAATACACCCACCTTCTTCGAAGCATCATTGTTTCATTCTAGTGGCCACTGATTACTTTACTAAGTGGGTCGAAGCCAAGCCGTACAAGGCTGTAGACCAGACAGAGGTCATTGGGTTCATTAAAGATTTGATCAATAGATTTGGCATCCCACAAACTATAACTGTAGATAATGGGACTGTGTTCGATGGGAAGATGGTGAAGTCCTTTGTGGCAGAATTTGGAATTAGCCTTGTTAATTCCACACCCTATTATGCACAAGCCAATGGTCAAGCTGAATCATCCAATAAGTCTTTGAAGAAGGAATACAAAAGGTTGTGGAAGATAATCCTAGATTGGCATAACCTGTTGTTGGATGTTTTGTGGGCTTACAGAACTTCCCCAAGGTCAAGCACAGGAGTCACTCCTTATGCTTTAGTACATGGGCATGATGCAGTGTTACCTGTGGAGATTAATGTTAAATCTTTTGAGGTAAGATGCCAAGATCAGTTAAGTCCTGAGCAATACCATCAGAGTATGTGCTTAGAATTAGAAGGCATAGATGAAGCCAGAATTTTGGCATTAAATAGCATTCTCTTGCAAAAGAAGAGAGCAGCCAAAAATTACAATAAGAAGGTCAAATATATTGGCTTTGATGAAGGTGATTTGGTATGGAAAATAATACTCCCAATAGGAATTAAAAGCCATAAGTTTGGCAAGTGGTCACCTAACTAAGAAGGACCATATCAAATCCATAGAGTTCTGCCTTTTGGAGCATACCATTTGAGAAATTTGAATGGGTATATACATCCCAAAAAGGTTAATGGTAGATACTTGAAGCCTTATTTTCCAACCATTTGGGAAACACAAGAAATAAAGGAAAACACCAAGTACAAGAACATAAGATTGCTTAAATGATAGACAAAAAATTGCTTTTCATAAAGAATTAAGTACATTTTGCCACAAACTGGCCCAAAAATCATTATAGTGTCTTAATTGTTTTTGTACAACAGATTTCCTATTGGTAAATGCTGAAAACAATTGAATAGCTGCAGCCATTTCTTCCTTTCGATCAGCCAGTCCTTGGGTGGTGATTTGCAGTTTAGTGTCAGTTCGGACTAAGGCCTGATTCACTGCAAATAGTTCCTCTTCAAGTTGAGCTTTCCTCTCCAGCAACTAGACTCGAAACTGGGAGGCAGAGGAGTGTTGTTCCTTAAGCTTTGACACTTCAGTATGTACGTAGGAAACAAAACTCTGATCGCCAGCCAATTTCTCATCCTCAGCCTTGGCAGCCTGACAAATGCTAATGTAAAAATCGACAGTAGCTGCTGCCTGAGATAGATGACTTGAAACATGCATGCCGGACTGCTCAGCAACTTTGCAGCATTGGAGAAACCCATCTCTGATTATAGGCCTTTGTAGAGCCTCGAAGGGAATCCTCGAAAAGGAAATCAACAGATCCAGGCATGTGTCCAGGTCTATCGAAGGTGTAGAAGGTTTGCTGCTAGAGGAAGAAGAGCTCTCAAAAATTTCCAACAAGGAGTCAGCCAAAATTAATGGCTCAGCTTCAACATTGAATGTTGGAGAGGTAGAGGGTATGTTGAAGAGACTAGCTAGTCTGGCTTCGAAGACATCAACCTCATCCATAGACATGAGAGGCGCAGAGAGAGTTGTGGTGGAAGGCACAGAGGACTGCATGGGGATAGGAGAAATGGATGGAGCATTTTTGGCAGTCTCTATGGTCTTAGCCACTAGTGAATCAAGCGAGGAGGGGCTGGAAGTAGGCAAAAGTGATGAATTATGAGTTGGAGAACTTCCAGCACCCTCCACTGGGGAATTAGCTGCCTTCGAAGAAGAGGTAGCAATTGGAATTTCCTTGGAAGGAGGAGGAGTAAGGCTCGAAAGAGAAGTAGATTGAGGGATAGGCTCAGTGGTTATTGCTGCAAAGAAATATGAAGTAATGTCAAGTCTCAATATTAAAGATTCGACAAGAAAAGAATAGAGGCATGAAAGAAATTACTTGTTCCAGAAGCGCTGGCACTGATGGGAGAGTTGCGAAGAGAGTAATGTTCGGTAGTCTGTTGCCTTCTTGCAGCTTCCCTTTGTAGTGCGTCAGCATCAGCAGCTTCATCCCTCAGAAATTGTTGCTGCCGTCTCTTCTCAGCCCTCTCGAAGACAATTATGGCCTTGGAATACTCTTGTTCTACGGCCTTAGCAGCTGCTTCGTGGACGGGATCTTCAACCAAGTTAGTAGCCGAAGCAGCCACTTTCCTTCTTTTTTCTATTGCTTCGACAATGGTCTCGGAATCGGAGTCTTCGACGAAATCAGAAGGAGAGACAGTTATCTTTCTTCTCTTTTTTCTCTGTGTTGATATTGTCGGCTCCTTCTCAATTTCCTTCTCAATTTCTTCAGACTGAGATCCGGATTCCCTAGAAAAGAGCTCATATTCTACTTCTCTAGCAGCTGCCTTCTGTTGAACCAAGTCAATCACTTTTTTTCTTCTTTTCAAGGGAGACTCCTGCTCTTGGTCTTCTTCTTCTTCTTCTTCCTCTTCCTCTACTTGAACCTCAGATACTTCCCTCTCTAGTTGAAGGAGTCTCCTCTTCTTTTGCTATTGACCACCTTCACAGAGGAAGAATTAAGAATAAGATAACCAGCATCATAGAGAAAGTCGAAAGAAAGAAAACAAAGGTATATACCTTTCTTCGAAGCAGCCCGAGTGACTTTAAGAGGAGTTGAGGCAGCAGGAGTGGACTGGGTTGGAAGAGGCACAGTGGAAGAAGTAACAGTTCCAGTTCCCTTGGGCATGGGCACATCCAACACCTTTAGTAGGTTTCGAGGTGAAATGGCCAAATAGACTTCCATATTGCTCACCCACCAATTTTGGTATCTTTTCAATACGGTACCTTGAGGAATGAAAGGGGTATACTCAAAATTGGCCAAGTCATCTACAAATTTGAAGGTTGCCTCTTCTAGCCTCGACCTCTGAACCTTCAAATCTCTCATAATAAGGCTCAAATTGGTGTTGCTGCAGAGAGGTATTGGGACCCCTTGTGTGAAGCCAAATTGTCTAGTAAATTGAGCAGGACAATAAGGCTCAACTATGCATTTATAAGCTCTGGGGTTCGTAGTCCCGATGAATAGCTCTCTAGGGAGTAAAAGGGAAGCCCATATATCCTTGTGAGCAGGCGAGGCACAGAACTTGTCACTTAGGAAATTATTCAACCAAGTTGGACCAATGCTGGGTTTGAAGGGACGGAAAAGGTGAATAGGAGGGGTAGCTGGTAGTTGATGGAAGAAAGAGAAATAAAAGGCAAAAGTGTGAGGGAAAGAATGAAGCATTGGCCAGTCTTATGCCATGGGTGAGAGAGTGTAGCCCAGAAAATTTAAGGCATTTGGATTGTAATTCAGAAAAATAGGCGCAAAGCCAAAGTTGAAGGATCCAGAATGGCCCCCCTTGATTAGTATCTAAGGGTTTTTCACAAAAGAGGGAGCAAACTCTATATACGTGGCCTAGAACATATGGGGCCAATGCTATTCTTTTCTGCAAAACAAAGGCTTTGGCAAGAGGGGCAAATTCAGGCATGATTCTTTGGGAGGAAGTGCAGAAGAGGAATTTGCAAAGCCAATACAACAAGAAGGAAAAGAATTCCCTATCAGTTACCAGGCCCTCTCTTTTATTCTCAGCTTTAACAAAATCACTGTAAGATGAGTTAAGAGAGGGGATGGAGAAAGGGACTGTTAAGTCAGGGAAATCTGGTGTAATGGGGGTACCAATAGGGGATACTCCTAGTAGATGGCAAATATCAAGAATAGTAGGGGCCATCATCCCACATCTAAATTGAAAGAAATTAAAGATGGGGTTCCAAAAACATAAGGCAGCAGGAACTAGGAAAGGGTCCTCTGAGATAGTTACCCTAGATAGCCGGAGAGCATCGAGAAGGCAGAGCTCTTGAAGGTCCAGTGTCCTAGCAGGGATGACCTGGTCATACCATTCTTGCCACTCCGGTCTCACCGTGGGCCAGCATCGGTGAGGGCGATTGATTCTCCAGTTCCTCCAGTCGAGACCACCTTCATAAAGGAGACATTGGTTCTCTAGACGAGGATATAGGGCTGGGAGCTCAGTAAGGATCTCCTTGAATATGGGCCCGAGCACGTAGTCTTGCTACACATGGCGATGAGGAACAAAGATACGCCCGTCGATTGCGCTTTTCTCCCCAGCCTTGTACTTCTCACATTCTGCATTAATGAGCCTTTTCAAGGCCACAGACGAGCTCACACGCTCTATGACTGGCACTTTTGGTGAAGAAGAAGCCATTGATAGTATGTTTTTCTAGAAAATGAAGAAGGGAGTAGAAAGAAGTTGGAAGACTGATGAGGGTTTGTACGTTGAGAGCGTAAGTGATTCCAGAACGCAAAACAAAAGGGTTTTAAAAGCCTTTGTGTCCGAAAAATATATCCCATAAGTCGTTAAGTACGAATACGAGGAGTCTCATCCAATACTGATAGTTTTTTGAGGGAAAAACACATTCCGGATGGTGATGCCAGCTTCGAAGCAAGATATTTGGCTTCGAAACCAGATTTTGGCGCCAAAAATCAAACAACGACGGCTTCGAAATACAGAAGTCGGCTTCGAAGCATACTAGATGCTTAAAAATGTAAGAATACTCAAGGTGGGTTTACTTAGAAGAGATCAAGACCTGTAATAGGTTTCTTAACAAAAGTAATACCCTTGAGGCAAAACTTAAGGCCTCTTAAGGATGTGAATTGTTGTTCGAAACATCTAAACCAATAGTTGGTTTGTATATACACAGAGAATTGTTTGTTCGGTTAAAACAGTGTACCCCAAGGGCAATTTCCATATTGTTGAAAGTATGGACTGTTGCAAAACTAGTCAGTATTAACCATGACTATATTTTGGTTATGATTAAAACAGGCTTTGAGGGGAAAGATTGTTAAAATTTGAAGCACCAATTCCAAACAAAAATCAACAAGAGTTGGTAACCATAGTCCATAAATTGGACAATTCATCTCAGCATCCTTATTGGAATTAATTGGATCTATATTCGAAGGATAAGATTGTTAAATTCGAAGCACTGATTCTAAATGAAAATCAACAGAATTGTCAATTCTATTCCAAAAGTTGGGAGAATTCATGTTGATTTTAGTGTTTTAACAATTGTGTCCAGTTTCGAAGAATGAGTTTGTTCAGTTCGAAGCTCTGAATTGGCTTTTGAAGACAAAAGGAAACAGGGTCAAACAATGCCAAATACAGAAGAATTTTGTTTGTATTCAAGCCAAGGAAATTACATCGAATAACCCTATCTGGGTATAAACTCAAGCTCATAAAAATAAGGAATGAAATAAATAACAAGATCATGAAATTTGGTCCAACAGTGATCAATGAATTTTTGTTCTTTCTTTATTATATCTTCTATTTCTTCTAATGTTGGCTGCATGAGTTGATGTGCTCTCACTTCGTAGTAGAGCTCTTTAGCCTTTATTTCGAAAGCTTCCTTTCTCAATCTTTGTTCCAATTCGTCTATGACCAAATCATCCCAATACGCAGAATCTTTATTCTTGAAATCATCGAATTCTTCGATGAAGTTCTCTGCTTCGTACTGGGCATGAATTCGAAGAGACGAAAGTTGGTCTAAAGATTGTGTAGTAGCCATAGAATTTCGATGCCAGCAGAGGAGCAATGAAAGTTGGTCCAGGAACATATGAAGTTCTGCTTGGGCAAGGGGATTAAGGACATGGCCCCTAGTCAGAATATCACAAGCCCATTGAAAGTTCTTGAGAGGGACTGCATCCTCAAGAACATTGAAGAGCAAGTGAGAGAAAGCTGCAAGCAGAAGTTGAGCTTGTTTCCGCTCAGCTGGAGTAGGGGATGGTGGAGGTTTGTAAGGTGGAAAGACTTCATTCATGGGGAGGGCAAGCCTCAGTTTCTCTGTCCAGCAAAGAGTTGGTGGAGGAGAAGGTGTAGATGCTTCTGCTTCAGAAAATGGAGAAGAATGTGTGGATGCTTCTATTATGGGAGATGACACAGGGGTGGAAGGAACAAAGGCATTAATATAATCAAGCCAGTCAGAAGAACAAATCTTCGCCTTCTGGGCTAAGAATGATGGGTTGTACCCTTGTGCCTCTTCTGGGTGTCGGGCAACAAGCACTGTCGTTGTGGGTATGGAAGATGTATACCATGCCACAAGCAGATTCTCCTCCAAACTACGTCGATGGTCAATGGGCACATAGGGGTAGACCACTGAACTTCGAGCATAGGAAGGGAACTCCAAAGGGTCAGTGAACTCAACAAAATGATGGTTGATTCGTTCCCTCAAATCATAAGTCTCAGGGGTTGACCAACTTGTCCAGCCAGAAACCCCAGAAGATGAAGAAGTTACAGCTTTATCCCATGCAGAGGTTTGTGAAGAAGAGTTTCCCAAGTCCATATTTGCAACTTTCTGAATCAAAGATTTAGGAGTAGTTTGTTCGAAGCTCAAGAGTGAGTTAGAGGAGGAACTTCTTGTATCTATATTCGCAAGTTTCTGAATCGAAAGATTAAGAGCAATGTGTTCGTAATCCAAAGGTCGATAATTTGTAAAGGCATCCATGACCTGAATATGGAAAGGTGGATAAAGGTGGCTAATTAATGCATGAAAATTCTTTCGAGGAGGAACAGCATCATCATATGACTCTTCGTGTGCTCGATCAATGAAGGAGAAAGTTGATTCGGCCATAGAAGGAGTATCAGTCTGTGCGAGTGCTAAGGTATTGGGGCGTTCACAAGATTGAAAGTGAATTAATGCAAATGATCATCAATAAATGACGGTTGCATTTCCAGAATTTAGACCCTATGCACGTTCTAAAAAACGCGGGAAAAGAGCTTTGATCCACTAATATCACCAAGTATTGGGTATATTAGTGCGGGGGGTAATGTTGGCTAAATAGTTTGTAAAAGCCAATCACAATTCGACACGTGGCAGAGTAAGGGTAATATAGGAAGACTAGTCAAGTCTTTGATCCTGATCGTACAGGTGGCAGTTAATATTGGTTCTCACGTGATCTGAGTAGCATTGGATCAGTAAAGAGATGCAAGGTGACGTGGCTTCAACGGTTACTCACATTCAAATTCAAATATAGGAGGGAAGCCTAACTGCAAATGATGGTGTAGTGGAACTACTTATAAGGCAACATGGTCAGCGATCATGGAGGAGCAGTTCGACGGTTTGAAGTGCAGTTCGAAGGTCATCCTTGACAAGTATAAATAGCAGGGAAGCCCCCAGAAAAAACTCCCAGACTCAGATCCAACAAACTAGTCATTTACTTCATATTTTCTTTTCCAGTTTTACATTTTCAGTCTTTACATTTCCTGCACTTTAAATACATGTTCTTTACATTCCTGCACTGCACTTCGTTCATAGGAGTAGTTTCGAGTAGATTGTTGCTGTAACCCTCTACAAGGCTGAGTTTGGATCATTGTAAGTTTTTCATCTTAATGAAATACTTCAATTGTTCGTCATCTAACTGTTATTTTGCTTAATTTCTCCTAAGTCAAGCTACCAGTAAAAGTCCTCTTCATTGAGGCTGAAAGAACTAAAAATACAATCGTCTGATAATTGGTTGGCAATTAAAATTTCTGTAAGGACTGATTGATCCTTGCTGGCACGCTCGCATTTACAAAAATACCCTTCGAAAGCCAAAAAGCCAACAGAATCTCAATAGGGGGAGATTGGAAAACTATTATTGGCTTGTGAGTGGCATACAAGTATTGAATCTCTTGTATTACGTGATATGTGCTTGGTTTTATACTTACAAGCCATTGGAAGAGGTGGTTGATGAGAGAAATGGTGAAGGGGGTGATGTGGAATTAGCTAGAGATGATCATAAGATACCATCTAAGTGTAGACACCCCATTTTTGACCGTCCTCAAGACTTGGACGTCACCGCTTGAACACTCAATGATTATCCATGTTCGTGTTCGTTTGGAGTTCCCGGAGTTCTCGGCTACGCGCCTTGCCTCAGGACCTCCGAACTTGACCGTTTTGTGTCTGGTTTTGCACCAAACACTTGCTTTGCCTTGGAGGGGCAGGGAATGCCTTGTGAGGCATCCCCACACACCACCGGCAGTGGCTAGAGGCCACCGGCTGGTTGGTGTTGCCATCGGCACTATATTGTGCCGGTCGGCACTCTTTTATGCCGGCCGGCAGTAAGTTTTGTCAAAATGACAATTTTACCCTGCCGACTACTGTTCAGTTGCTTTTTGAGATATTTTGAGGCAGCTGTATGGTATTGGCTTCTCCTCCATACACGTGTATGGAAGGATGCCTCTCTTGTTTTGCTTAGTGACTAAGCTTACAAGATTGCCTCCTCTATAAGAGGAGGACTTCTCTCCCTTGTTCTAGGGTTAGAAAAAATTGAAAAGGAAAAGGAAGAGCTCTGGTTTTTAGGGTTTGCTTTGGTATATCTAACCTATACCTATATCTCTTCTTCTCTTGCCCTTGTGTGTGTTTGTGTCTCATTATTGCACACAAGCACATAGTATCTCACCTTTCCTTGGTTTCTGAGGTTCCAAGAGGTTGTTCTTGCTGTTCTTGACTGGTTTGGAGCTCAAGGAAGCAACAACATCAACATTTGTGAAGAAGGTCAACAAGGGTGAGAAACTTGCTTTATTTACCCCATTCTTGCACTCCATTTTTACCTATCCTTGAACTGTTTTTGTGCTTGGTGTTTAATACAAAAAAGTTCTGTTTTTTACTCCTCTTGATAGTTTATTAAGGGTGCTTTGTGCTTTGGGGAAGTTTGGCCCCCTCTTAGGCCTTGAAAGGCCTCATTTTTGTGCTATTTTATTGAGCTCCGGGATTTTGGTGTTTAGGTCTCTTCACTACTGAAATCTTGAGGGATTTCAGTGGTGTAGATGATGCCTTGAAGTCCCAAGAAGGAGAGGGTCACCCCCTCTCCTTGTTGTCCTTGAAAAGGACAAGTTTTGGCCTCTTGAGGAAGCCTTTGTTGGTGTGTGTGTTGAGCATATTTAGGCTGCATTTTATGTTTATTATGCCATAATATAATCATGTTGTATGTTGGTTTTGGTGCTCCATTAATGCTTAGTATAGGTGCCATGTAATGCCTTGTAAATCCCCTAACATGTCATAGGTTGTTAGCCTTGTTCAAGCATGTTTTGGCCTTGACTTTGTGAAGTGTTTGTGCTTATTTTGCCATGCTTTAGCTCTGTCCATGATTGTTTGGATTGATTTTGGCATGCTTAGCATAGCCTCTTTGCATTTGGCTTGTTGGCCTTAAGAGCATGAAAGTATAGCATGCCTTGCTTGCATTATTTTCAATGGTTTGGAACCATTTAGCATGCTATTTCAGTCCCTTAGACATGCTTGAATGATTGCCTTGCATGCCTCTTTGAAGTTTTGAAAGCATGTGTTGTATGCCCTTGTTTTGGCCATTATGCATGCCTTTGAATTTGAGCCACTTAGGTGCCATCTAAGTGGTCTTTTGGACTTAATTTTATGTGTTAAAACTCTGTTTTTGGTCGCCTAATGCATGCCATGTATGGTTGTGTTAAGTGTAGTCCATTATCTCTTTGGTGAGCCTCAAGTACTTGGGCCATTTGCATGCTTTAATTGCTTGAATTAGTCGGTTTGGCACCTCTATTTTGTGCAATTTCAGAGCTTATATTGCATGCTAGTTGTCCATGGTATCCCCTTTCAAATGTGCTTAAGAGTTGCCTTGTTTATGCTTAAGATGTTGGACCATAATTGCATGCATGTGTGTGTGTATTTTGGCCTTCATTTTCTTGGTTTTGGCCACTGATTTTAGGCCTATTTAGAGTTGCCTAAGTCATGTTTAAGACCATCACTTGCTTGCTTGCATGCTTACCTCATGTTCGCTTGTATGCCATTGCATAAGTACATTGCATTGTTCATATTACATGGTAGCTAACATGACTAGGTTGCATTGCATCAACATGCATTCCTTGTCCCTTGATTTGGTGATAGGGATTGGGATTTTGGTTTGTTTGGTTTGCATGCATTTGAGATTGAAAGTGCACATTTGGTTCTTTGGGCCATCATGCATGGAAATGCGTGATTGGTGGTCCGAGAATCGAGGCACATGCCCCTCTGAGTCACAAATATGATAAGGGGCATGATTGGTGCACACATTGTTGGAATTACATTGACATGCAAGTTTTTGCCCTCTGTTGCTGTGAGTTGCAGGTTCTGCAGACATTCAGTGCCGGCCGGCAGTATTTAGTGCCGACCGGTAGTCTATTGATGGCCGATGGATTAATTTTGTGCCGATGACCTCACGCTAATGCCGGTGGAAGTCCTACTCAGCCGATGATGTCCCTCAGTGTCCTGGGAGGCACTCCTGAGACTTTTGCAGTCTTCTGAGATGCAAAGTAGGGAAAACAGAGGCAAGCTAGGCATGGCAGTGCAATTCCGAGCAAGTCTCGAGCATGCGTTGCATCCGGCCCTCATCTCGAGGCGGTTTACTGCTTTTAATTAGATTAATTAATTTAGTTGGACTGTAATATTTTAATTAGTTTGCGTAGTTAATTAATCTGTATTATTATTTTGGTCCCTCCGAGTGGGGGGCAAATTTGTAATAAGTGTGGGTTAGTGGTTTGTATGTCTTCCAACCCCCACTTCTTTCTCCCTTTTATTTACCTGCTTATGATGGTAGATTAGGGCATATTTAAAATTAGCATACCTTATGCAATGCATTCGTGCATCCATACATTTGTTGACATGCACCGGGCTCGGTACATCATACAAACTGCATTGTACTTTCAATTCCAACTTGAAATACGTGCATCAAATGATTGCATTTCATGTGCCATTTTTAGGGTTAGCCGAGCCTACTCTAAAATTGCATCCTTGCCTGTGTTGCATTAGCCACTTAACATGACCTAGGGACATGCATGTCTGCTAACTAGTTTATTGTTTTGGCACGGAGTACGATGTAAGTATTTTATGCTTTAGCATACCACATGCGTGTGAATGCTGCCATGACAGTATGCTTACCATGCGGCTAAGTGCTTACGTGAGATAAACTGTTTGAATGCCTGTGGGTGGAGGTTGGGTTGCTTGAGTTGGGAAAACTCGTTGAAATCCGTGTTTTAGCCTACTTGCGAGTAGCAAATCCCAAAGCATTTTTCAAAACAAACGGATATGCAATGCTTATTTCCAAATTAGGCAATCTAGTCTATACTTGTTTGCTGTGCGCATAACATAGTAATTCTAGGCTAATAACCGGTATAAGAGCATGTAATGTTTTCAAAATCGGATATCACGGTTAGTAGAGGCCGGTCTTCGGACCGGGCGAAAGGGGGTGCTCATAGCTGACCTTCCCCGATCGTACCCAAGCTCCCGAGCCAAGACATTTGGTGATGATGACGGACACGTGGCCTTCGGCACCGAGTCAGGGTTTCCTAAATTTCCCCATTAAAAAATATTTAGGTGGCGACTCTATAATCTGGCAAAGCAGTCCATGTTTGGCACTACTTTTTAAAAAATCTGTTTTTCTTCAAAACAATTTGCCAGAGTTGGACTCTTTGGTTCAAGATTTAGAACCACAACACCAAAGGGAGTCTGAACTGTAGCGAGGTCCCCTGCGGGCTTGTTACAGTTTCTGGCGACTCTACTGGGGAGTTTAGAGAACTTGACTCGAACTCGTGATATCCTGTTTTGATTTCATTTATGTGTCTCTTTGCATTGCATGTGCATTGGTGCGCTTAGGACACCGTGTTTGCCATCTGCCATTCCTGAACGGTTTGCCGGAGGCCTGTCTTGTCAAGGCATGACCATAAGGCTGACTGGTTATGGGCTCTGACAGCATGGGAACACAAACCCCGGTTTTACCGGGGCACCCTTTTCGACCATTCGACCTAGTGCATATGCGGATCCATAGTGACCATTCCAAACTAGGACAGGTTGCTTACCCGACATAGGTTGTTTGAAACCGCTGTGTGCGTAGTGAAACCCTAGCTCCTGACAAAATAGGACAGGGAAACCCTACCCCCAACATAGGGGCGTATTGGCTCTCTTCTACCTGTTATGTGCTTTTAGAGTGTATCTCTGCAGGGAACGCATATATCAGTTTGCAGGTTTGGGTATCCGGCCTAAGGGCACCAGTATCAGTGTTGTTGAGAATCAGTTGTGTCTGCGGGCATCAGTTCAGTTTTGAACAGTGATTCTGGAGAACAGTGATCAGTAGTAGAGCGCAGTTGATCGACTACACCTGTGTTTGATCTGTTTGGGGCTGAAATGCTGTTTGTTTTCCGTTTCAGTTCAGAGATTCAGAGAGTTGATCAAGAATAACTAGTGTCTTCTCCTTGCTGCGGCAGGGACTTAGCATGACGCAGAATTCAGAAGAGATCGTGGTCATGACGGCCGCGTTGGATCAAGGAATCACCCTACATGATGAGACTACTGTTGATATGCCGCATCCACCTAGATCGTCGGCTGCGCACCCAGTTTGGGCCCCTCAACTATATCAGGTTCGCGAGCCTACTACATTTGAACTAATGGGAATGATAGGTGATCTTCAAAGATCCGTGACGGATCTCGCCTATGGAATGTCAGTTTCACCGCCAGCCGCACCGTATGCCGGGAGCTTTGTACCCCAGGAGCCCCCGCTACTGGGACGAATTGTAATTGAACTCAACCAACCGGAGATGACCTCCAGCTATGGTAACGATGCAGCAAACCAAACTCTAGATCAGGCCGAGGCCAGAGACAAAGGCAAGACGAAGGCAAATGCCGACCCCATCGAACAACTGCTGTGGGCAGTAGAGGCTTTGAAAGCCGGAGGGATGAACAAGCAACAGATATCCGCAGTTGTGTCAAAAGCTGTGGAGGACGCTTTCCCCACTCCGCCTGAGGGCAGTTCCAATCAATCAGAGAATCGGGATAGGCCCCGTCATGCTAAGACAGTTCTTTCCGCTCCCAACCTTGCACCCGGAAAAGATCAAAAATCCAAGGCCGCACCCGCCGATCCGTTCGCTAGTGCATCTAGCAAGAGTGCTCAGGCTCCAAAGTACCTGCCCCGAGGGCACAGGGTCTTCCACCCTCTCTACATGCCTCTGTCTAGGGCACTTTTGATTTTGGCCAAAAAGGGGCATCTCAAACCCTTGGAGCCCCGACCCCTACCGAAGAATCTCCCTGCCACACATGATGCTTCCCTGTACTGTGCGTACCACCAGCAGACTGGCCATGCCACTGATAATTGCTTCCGCCTCCGTCATGAGGTACAAGATTTGATTGACAACGAGGTTATCCTCCCGCCTACCTCAACAAAGTCCGTCACCACTCAGTTGTTGGATTTCGAGGATACAGATACTGCGAGTATGTAATCAGAAGGTGAACCGC
Organism: Camellia japonica; assembly: GCA_030407325.1. Classification (NCBI taxonomy): domain Eukaryota; kingdom Viridiplantae; phylum Streptophyta; class Magnoliopsida; order Ericales; family Theaceae; genus Camellia; species Camellia japonica. Next base: position 19,608 of record JAPPVO010000771.1, on the reverse strand, counting down.
TGTAGACACCCCATTTTTGACCGACCTTAAGACTCAGACATCACCGATTGAGTGCTCGGTGATGTTGCATATTGTGCTCGTTCAGAAGTCTCAGAGTCGCGGCCGTGCGACCTGCCTCCGGACTTCCGAACCCTCTTCTGTGCCTTGCCTCGGTTTGCGAACCGGACTCGGTTTTCTCTGTTTTCTTTCCTGAGGGGAGGGAGAGGTCCCGTAGACCATCTCTCAGTGGCCGTGGGCTACATTTCGTGGCCGTAGGCCATTTTGCCCATTTCGGAGCCCGGTTCCCAGTTTTCGGAGCCGTCAGGCCGTGTGCCTCGGTTCGGGACCACCCAACCATCTCCGATTCCTCCGGTTCTTGGCATCCATCTCATTTACTCCCTAATGAGGGACACTGGGGTCTTAGATACCCACTTCGTGGCCGAATGCCACTTTCGGTGCTTAACAGCCTATTTTCGGGACCCCGAACTGCGTGTTTTGGTCCCCGAGCATTCGTTTTGCATCGGTTTTTGTTCATTTTTGGCAGGTACCTCTGTTTTATCATAACGAGGGACACTGGGGTCTTAGATACCCACTTCGTGGCCGAATGCCACTTTCGGTGCTTAACAGCCTATTTTTGGGACCCCGAACTACGTGTTTTGGTCCCCGAGCATTCGTTTTGCATCGGTTTTTGTTCATTTTTGGAAGGTACCTCTGTTTTATCATAACGAGGGACACTGGGGTCTTAGATACCCACTTCGTGGCCGAATGCCACTTTCGGTGCTTAACAGCCTATTTTCGGGACCCCGAACTGCGTGTTTTGGTCCCCGAGCATTCGTTTTGCATCGGTTTTTGTTCATTTTTGGAAGGTACCTCTGTTTTATCATAACGAGGGACACTGGGGTCTTAGATACCCACTTCGTGGCCGAATGCCACTTTCGGTGCTTAACAGCCTATTTTCGGGACCTCGAACTGCGTGTTTTGGTCCCCGAGCATTCGTTTTGCATCGGTTTTTGTTCATTCTTGGCAGGTACCTCTGTTTCATCATAATGAGGGACACTGGGGTCTTAGATACCCACTTCGTGGCCGAATGCCACTTTCGGTGCTTAACAGCCTATTTTCGGGACCTCGAACTGCGTTTTTGGCCCCCGAGCATTCGTTTTGCATCGTTTTTGTTCATTTTTGGCAGGTACCTCTGTTTTATCCCCAGGAAGATCACTGGAGGGTGGGAGGCTAGCAATTGTCTCAGCAACCTGTTATGCTCTTCCGGCGCCCCCCCGGCGCCCGTTTTTCTCACTTCCGGGCTAGTGTTGAACACCCTAGGGCCATTTTCTTCGAGCCAAAACCACATATTTGTGTTGTACACACATGGGAGGACCCTAAAAACACATGGCCGGCCATTAATTCTTCTTTTCATTTTTGAACCTCTTTGAAAGTGGATCCGGGAAGGAGAAAAGTCTGCGCGGCTTCACCGAAACGGGCGTAACTCTTTGCACAAGAGGAATTAAAATATGAGGCCACCACCATTGGAAAGCTTACTTCCGGGGCTTCATTTTTCACTCAAGAATCTCCTAAGTCCAATTCCGAGGGGAGGAGATATGGTTGGTTGAAGCCCGGTTGGACTGAATCTGCGCGGCTTTACGGAAACTGGCATAACTTTTTCTACAGGAGGAATTTTAATGCAAGGTTTGCGTCATTGGAAAGCTAACTTCTGGGGCTTCATCCTAGGGGGTGGCCGGCCATTTTTCTCCTATACCTGGCCGGCCGGCCACCTGCAACTAAAGCACCTTTTTGCCCACCTTTTCTCCGATTTTCTTGCCTATATAGCTTGCCTCCTAGCTCTTGAAGAAGGGTTGGAAAATATCTCTCAAGGATATACATTGATATCTCTCCAAAACCTCCAAAATCCTTAAGTTTTGGCCTCATTTGTTCATCAACACCAAGCACTACCTTCACCACTTCATTTCCAGCAGCAAGGAGGAGTTCTTGGAGGGTTTAGAATCAACTTTCATCAAGCAAAGAGGTAGCAAAAGTCTTGTCTTCAAGGGTAAATCTCAAATCCCTCTTTTGTACCATTTTCTTGCTTCCTTTCTTAACCCTTTTTCCCTATTGTGTTGAGCTTCGACCCCTACTGAAAGTGGTCCCCTTTTGAGGTCATTTTGATCTTTAATTAAGGGCTCAACCCTGTTTGAGCCCTCTATGGCACACTTGCTTCAATAGCATCTTCTATGTCAATATTTTGCATGATTTATTTGGCCTATGTGTGATCTGAATTGGAGCATCTCATGAACTGATATTGTGCTTATTTTGAGCCCCTCTTCAACATTGAAGAAGGGCTCAATCCTGTTTTCATGCTCCATGTGCAAGTTGCTTTGAATCCATGTTTTACCCTTGTTTTTGCATGCTTTTTCTAGCTTATGAGTGATCTGTTTTCGAGCATGAAATAAACTGTGAGTGGGCCTATTTTGATCCCCTCTTCAACATTGAAGAAGGGCTCAACCCTGTTTGGCCTTTCTATCATGCACTTGCTTCACAATCTCTCATATTTACTGTAAAATTGCATGATTTGTTTAGCCTCTGTGCGATCTGATTTGGAGCATGTCATGAACTGTGAGTAGGTTTATTTTGGGTACCTCTACAATATTGTAGAAGGGACAAAACTTGTTGGGGGCCTCCATGTTATACTTGCCTTTATATCCCTCTTTGGCCCCCATTTTTGCATGCTTTTTAAGCCTATCTAGCTTCTGTTTTCGGCCATCATCAGGTCTAGAAAAAGTCCTATTTTGATCTTCTTGACATATTCCATTAAGGGTCTTTGCTGGTTTGGTGAATGCTTGGTATACCTCTCTTTATAGCCCTCTTTTGGCTCATATTTTGCATGCTATGTTGAGCATATCTACATACTGTTTTGAGAGTTGTCATAAGCTGTAAATGTTCATATTTTCAGTCACTCTTCAATGTTGTAGAACTGTATTTTTTTAGTTTGAGCATTGCGTATACCACCTGCTTCATTATTCCCCTCTTTTCCCCCATTTTTGCATGCTATTTTTTTTCCATACTTGTGATTGTTGTTTGGCCATGCTTCGCACTGAAAAAATGCTAGTTTAGGGGCTGCCTAGCATCCGTCTTTACACTTCATGTCCATATTATGCATGTTTGGCATAGCTGCAAGTCATTTCGGGTACTTAGCATAGCATTTCGGGCATCGAGTGTAATTTTGCTATAATTCGGGGCTGTTTTGCATCACTTTGGCCGCTGAAATTTGCATTTCCCCATGTGCCATATGCCACGTCTCATTTCGTATGCCATTTCATGCTTTAATTCATTGCCTCGGTTTGCGTGCCCGTGTGCACGCATTTCGAGGCGCCTCGTTTTCATCCATCGGCCTCTTATGTGAGTGTGGCTGAGGCTCTCTCATGTTAGTGTAAGTCCCTTTTGCATCCTGTATGCCATTTTAGTCTCATCGCATTGCGTATGTCATTTTCTCGGTTTGCGTGCCAGTGTGCACGCATTTCGAGGCGCTTCATTTTCATCTATCGGCCTCCCGTGTGAGTGTAGCTGAGGCTCTCTCATGTTGGTATAAGCCCATTCTGCATTCTGTATGTCATTTTAGTCTCATTGCATTCTGTATGCCATTTTCTCGGTTTGCGTGCCCGTGGGCACGCATTTTGAGGCATCTCATTTTAGTCTCATTGTATATCCTATTTCATGCCACTTCATGCCTTAGGGCCATCGCCTCAGTTTGCGTGCCCGTGTGCACGCATTTCGAGGCACTTCTTTTTTTATCCGACGGCATCTCGTGTGAGTGTGGCCGAGGTCCACTCGTATTAGTGTAAGTCCAATTTGCATTGCGTATGCCATTTCATGCCTTGGGATCATCGCCTCGGTTTGCGTGCCCGCGTGCACGCATTTCGAGGCATCTCGTTTTCATAGCATTGTGCATGCTAGGATTCTATTTTAGTTGCATTCATGCATATCATGCATATTGCATCGTGTTCGGGATAGGAGTTAGCCCGGGCACGGGAAACGAGGCGCGTTTCGTACTCCGAGTGATGGAACGGGTCTCAATTCCCAAGTCACCGACACTCCGGATTACCCATGATGGAGTTAGGTTTTGTTGTAGCATTCATCTGCATTCACCCTATATTGAGTTGTGCAATCCGACTCCTCGGCCATCATGCATCGAGATGCGTGATTGGTGGCACGAGGATCGAGGCATGCATATATTTGTGAAATACATTGCTATGCCCCTTTCCTGTTCTCTGTTGCAGTAAAATGAGGAATCAGCAACTTTTCGGAGTCTGGCGCGCATTTCGAGAAACATTGCAAACAGAGACTAATTGGGGCATCCCAGTGGATTTCCGCGCAACGCAGTCCAGCATACATCATTTATCAGAAGCGAGGCAGCCCCTGGCTTGCATGCCAGTTTATCGCTTTCTTCTTTAATTTGTTAATTAATTAGGGATCTGTATATTATTTCGGACTGTAATATTCTTTTATTCGGACTGTATTATTATTTATTCGGACCCTCTGCGCGAGGGCATAACTGTAATAAGTGTGGGTGAGTGTGATGTATGTCTTCCAACCCCACGTCTTTCTTCCCTTTTATTTACCCGCTTACGATGGTTAGATATAGGGCATATTTCAATTAGCATACAGTATGACAGCATGTTTGCATCATTCATCTGTTTTGCACGCACCGGGCTCGGCGCATCATACAAACTGCATTTGTATTTCAATTCCAAATTGAGTACGTGTTAGTTGTAGCATTTCACATGCCATGTTTAGAATAGCCGAGCCTGCTATAGTTGCATCTTTGCATGTGTTGCATTAGGCATTTCTGTATAATTAGGATCATGCATGATTTCTAATCGGTTTTCTGTTTTGACTTGGAGTACTCGGTGAGTTTTATGCTTTAGCATCCTTGCATGCGTGTGAGTGTTGCCATGAATAGCATGCTTACCATGAGGCTATGTGCTTGCGTTATATAACTGCCTTGAATGCCTGTGGGTAGAGGTTGAGTTGCTTGGATTGGACAATTCATCAAATGTTTGTTTTAAGCCCACTAGATAGTGGCAAAATCATGTTTTCTAAGCCCACCTGAGGGTGGCAAATCCACGTCTTAGCCTACCTGCGGGTAGCACCATCAAACCATTTTCAAACAAACAAACATGAAATGTTTTGTTCCAATTCAGGCGGCCCAGTCTATACTTGTTTGCTGTGAGTATCACATAGTAACCTAGGCTAATAACCGGAATAAGAGCATACGATGTTTTCAAAATAAGATATCATGGTTAGTAGAGGCCGGTCTTTGACCGGGCGAGCGGGGGTGCTCACGAAGTGACCTTCCCCAATCGTACCCAAGTTCCCGAGCCGAGGCAACTTTGGTGATGACGGACACGTGGCCTTTGGCACCAAGTCAGGGTTTCTTAAATTTCCCATTAAAAAACATTTAGGTGGCGACTCTGTATCTGGCAAAGCAGTTCATGTTTGGCACTTCTTTCAAAAATCTGTTTTCCAAAACGATTTGCCGGATTTGGACTCTTTGGTTCAAGATTAAGAACCGTGACACGAAATCGAGTCCGAGCTGTAGCGAGGTCCCCCGCGGGCTTGTTACAGTTTCTGGCGACTCTGCTGGGGATTTAGAGAACTTGACTTGAACTCATGATATCTGGTTTTGACTATACTTGTGTGTTTCTTTGCATTCCATTTGCATTGGTGCGCCTAGGATACCGTGTTTGCCATATGCCATTGCCGAACGATTTGCCGGAGGCTTGTCTTGTCAAGTCATGTCCATAAGGCTGATCGGCTCTGGGCTCTGACAGCATGGGAACACAAACCCCGGTTTTACCGGGGCACCCTTTTTGACCATTCGACCTAGTGCATATCGAAATCCATAGTGACCATTCCAAACTAGGACAGGTTGCTTACCCGTTTATAGGTTGTTTGAAACCGCTGTGTGCGTAGTAAAACCCTAGCTCCTGACAAAATAGGACAGGGAAACCCTACCCCAACATAGGGGTGTTTTGGCTCTCACTTATCTGTTATGTGCTTGTTAGAGTGCGTCTCTACAGGAATGCATGTATCAGTCTATGAGTTTGGGCATCAGGCCTGCGGGCATCAGTTCAGTATTTCGGGATTCAGTTTACCCGAGGGTTTCAGATTTGAGGCAGAATTTTGGGGGCAGAATTCAGTAGAGGGCACAGTTATCCTGTTATGCTCATATCCGTTTTGGTGAAATCAGGCTGAGATGCTGCATGTTTTCTCTTTTGCTAGGGTAGTCCTGGAACCATAGCTTCAGAAGGCTCCGATATCCCCCGGGTACATTGGACTAGTGCTGATAGACTTTGTTAGGTCAGAAATTCGATTCAAGGGCAACCAGTGTTCTTTCGCTGAGGCAAGGCAAAGGAAGGCCAGTCAGGGCTCACCGGTTCATTTGATCCGTCAGTCACCAGTCACATCACTTTTGTTCGGACTCAGCAGACCGTGATGTCACAGGGTTCGGAAGAATTTGTGGCCGTGGTAGCAGCGTTGAATCAGGAAACTGCCATGCAGGCTGAGACCAGTATTGAAATGCAGCGCCCATCTGGGGCATCTGCCTTACATCCAGCTTTGGGACCCCAACCGAACTTTGACCCACTTCTGCCAGCTGAAGATTTGCAGGGTCCAGATCTCCAAGAAAGGTTGACTCAAGCTCGAGTTTCCACACCCTTGGTGCAGCCTACTGAAAGGCTTCCTCCCTCTGATGTCAATGAATTCAGTTCGACTGCAGTGAAAATTGCAAACCTTGATAAGCAATTCAAAAGGGCACAGGGCCTTAGCCCTATTCACGACATCGAGGATGGGTCCACCGAGGTTGCCGTAAGACTCCCAGTCGAGAGTACCAATGCTGGCGGTAGCTCTGTTTCCAAACCCACTAAAGTCAACACAGTTGCCATAGCCGACCCTTTTGCCAAGGCCAGCCTACAAATAGCCAGCCCAGCCCGAGCTCAGGGTAGATTTTTCACCCCCCTCCATATGAGCCTAACCAACGCATTCAAAGTCCTGAGGGAAAGAGGACATCTCAAACCCCTTAATCCTCAACCTTTGCCAAATCCACTCCCTACCAAACATAACCCAAGCAAATACTGTGTATATCATCAACAGCGCGGCCATGGCACCGATGGTTGCTACCGCCTTCGTCATGAGATCCAGAATCTCATTGACAACCGGACAATAGTTCCACCTCAAAACCCCAAGGACCAAGTACCTCATCCATATCTCAACCTCAGTCATACACTGCCACCCACCTACAACCCCAGCATATACCCCCCGACCCATATACCCAAGCCCGAGATGTTTATCCCAGAAAGCATGGCCTTAAGCACGATAGATGCACTTGAACCCCAATCATCTCAAACCCGTCAACCCACTACTTCTGAGCTGGGGAGCATGATTGAAGATCTTCAGAGAACAGTGGCAGATTTAACCTTTGAAGTTTTAGTGCCATCATCAACCACATCGCCTACCAGGGAGTTCATGTCAAAAGGCTCCCCAAGCTTGGGACGGGCTGCATTGGGAGAAGGCAAATCCCTTGGCAAAGTGGAGGCGAGTGGAAAGAACAAGATAGGGGCGGACATGGATCCCCATGAGCATCTTCTGTTGGCTGTTGAGGCTTTGAAAGCTGAGGGACTGAACAAAGAGCAAGTGCTCGCAGTTGTTGCAAAAACTGTGGATGACACTTTCGCTACTCAAGTCAGGGGCAGTTTGAATCAAGAGGCAAGCCGGGAAAAGGGCCGTTGTACCAGAAATGATCCTGTTAGCTCTAATCCTGCACTCAGAAGAGATCAGCAAACCAGGCCAGCACCTACCAATCCCTTTACGGGTGCGCCCAGCAAAAATCCACAAGCCTTGAAGTACCAACCCCGAGGTCAGAGGGTCTTCCATGCCCTCCACATGCCTTTATCCAAAGCTCTCCAAATCCTTGTTGGACAAGGCCATCTCAAACCCCTTGAGCCTCGGCCTCTCCCGAACCCTCTTCCGGCTACACATGATGCTACCCAGTACTGCGCGTACCATCAGCAAACTGGCCATACTACCGACGACTGCTTCCGTCTTCGCCATGAAGTACAGGATCTATTTGACAACGGAGTCATCCTCCTGCCGAGCTCAGCAAAGTCTATCGGCACTGGGTCAGTGAACTTGGGGGATAATGCGATGTGATTAGGGGGATGAACCAGCTGCGGGTGGCGCTCGATTAACTCCAGCTGTGGTGGATGGCATGCACTGTTTTGAGCAATGTACAAGTGCTGTTAATTTTTGCATTCTGACTTGGGTATTGGGTCAGCCTTTTGTTTTGTTTTGAGTCTGTCTTTTTGTTTTGAGTCAGTCTCTTTTGTTTTGGGTCTGTCTTGTTGTATCGAGTCAGTCCTGTTGTATAGGAGTCGGGTGATTCCGGGGGTGTTACCTCGGGCGTCACCATTTTGTTTTGCGTTTGTCTTTTTGTTTTGTTTTGAGTCTGTTTCTGCCAGGGAGCCAGTTATGCCAACAGATTTTGAATGAAACAGCAGTGATTTCCACGCTCTCGCATTTGCTTCTGCCATGTGCTAGCTGTGCCAGGATTTGAATGAAATGACAATGCATTCCACCTGCTCTCTTGTGCCTTGAAATCATTGTAATGACCTAAGTTTTTCAAAACTTTTTGAACACTGCGGTGAAAACGAAGAGGAAGGAATTCCTTGGGATTTGTAAAACTTTGATCAAATTGAGAGAAAGAGAGGCGTGCTAAGCCCTTAATGAATGAAATCATGCTTGTTAGTGTGAGTACTGAGAAGGACCCTAGCTTTGATCCAGATTGGTCCTACACTGTCTTCAGCGCGAGTGATTTGTCGCTTTCTTAAAAACTTTCAAAAAAAAAATGTTTTGCACGGTCCTGCGAAGACATGTGTGGAATCGTTCTTGAGATTGTGCAGCTTAGGATCGCTCTTGGCCTCAAGACTCAACCCCTTTGCTTCCAAACCTTGAACTTGAATTCAGAATGTTCAACAGTCAACTACGATATGAGGCCTGTGTAGCTAGATTTGAAGCAGCCCTCGAACAAGGGGCCAGGAAAGTCGGATCAAGAAGATCAGAAGATCAGAAGAAGCTTGCAAAGCTAAAACAGAAGTACCCTTTGAACTAGGGGCAAAGATGTCAGATGTGCTCGAAGAGCCGAAGATGAGTCCTCTTGCAAATCAACAGCCACTCTCCTGGATATGGATGGCTTCAAAACCCTACAACCATTTGGCATGGACCTGTTACACTTTTACCCTTTGAGAGGCTCGCTGGGCTGAAAACCCGGAAGGGCGACCCAGGCAAAAGTTAGAGCAAGAAAAAGAAGAAACAAAGCAAAAAAGAGAAAAAGAGAAGAAAAGAGAAGAATGAAAAAAAAAAGAAATAAAGAAAAAAAAAGAAAAATGCAAAAAAAAAAAAAGAAAGAGAAAAGAAAAGAAAAGAAAAGATGAAAAAAGAAGAAATGAAAAAGAAAAGAAAAACAAAGCTCGCAAGGTTGAAAACCTGCAACAGGCGCCTTGGCAAAAGTTAGAGCATAAAAAGGAGAGGTTAAATACCCGAGTGTACCTTAACCCCGAACTACGTAAGGCTTGATTCCCATCTTTGGGATACGTAGGCAACTTCATTCTGAAGTCCAGCCGTAAAACAATTCAAATTCGATTGTGTCCATGCGATGGTTCTGGTCATCTTTGTCTTCTCTATATCTGAGGATTTGGTTGTGTTCGTCGCTCTAAGGACTGACTACAATGCGCTGCAGTGCCATTCAAACAAGGGGCAACTTTCTGTTGCCATTCAATGCGCTGCAGTGCCGTTCAAACAAGGGGCAACTTTCCGTTGCCATGCAGCTCTCTTCAAGCACGGGGCAGTTTTCCTTTGGATCCGAGTTTGTGCATCTCAGGAGTAGGTTTCACGCTCGTTGAGCAAATGGCCGTGTGCAAAAATAGTTTTTGAGAATTTTTACTGAGGTTGACTAATTTTCTCAAAAATTGTTCCATCTTTTCCAACAACTGGACCATTTCTTGGACCCAAAAAAGGAAAATTTTCAGTGCTCATAGCCTGACTTGCATGATTTCAAATCAAAAATTGAACAAGCATGTTAATCTAACTCTCATGTGGGTCAAAATTGTTTTAGTAGAAAGCAAAAAAAAAAAAAAAACAAAACAAAAAATGGTCAAAATGATGAACTAGGGGCGCAGTGGAGTCAGGTGTTCTGTCTTTTCCCCTTTGTCAAAATACTTGCCAAGAAGGGCACTCTACCTGCCAGAAAAGGCACAACTGAAGGGCACAACAAAAGGCTGAAAGCTCTCACATCCTCCAAACAACGAGGTATCAAGCCACGTGCGAAGCACGAACTGGAATAGGGCAAGATATTCCACTTCCTCATCTGGACATATCTGATCACGTCCAAACTCCCCGGCAGAGCATCGTCAATCGAGGTCAACTGCAGATTTGCTACACACCCAAATGTAGCGCAACCCTTCTATGGAAGGAATTCACTAGCTGCATGCAGAAGAAGAAGAATCTGGTAGAATACCAGGGGCAAAAGCCCACAACTTTCTGCTTATCCATCAACCACCCAGGGGAGGGATTGAAAAATGAGAGATTGAAGAATAGAGAGATGTGCGATGAGAAAAAAAGTGAGAAAAGGGCTTTTTCAGAAAACTAGAGATTGAGTGCCAAGTGATGTGAGAATCACAAGTGAGAAAGGGTGTGAAAGAGGCTCCCTGTGCACGTCTGAGTGTCGTGTCTTTTCGTTTGTCTCATTTCATCCCGAGCGTGTCTCGTTGTGTTTAGGTCGTTTACCTTTTGTTTTTCTGTGTTGAGTTGTTTTGGCTGTGGTCAGTTGTAGGCTTAATACCCGGTTGAGAATCCTTTTCTCATTTTCAAAAAAATAAAATCGTTTTGTGCTATGAGTGCCGTGCCGTTCTCCACATTTGTGCAAAACAGAATTTGTTCTTTCAGAAAACCGCAGGGTTCAACCCAGGTCATATGAGAACAGTGAAACTAGGACCTATCTGAAGCTATGAGTTTCGGGCTACAAAGCAAAAGCAAAAGAGGAAAATATCGGGCATCTGAGTTCGTTCCAACTTCAGTAAGTTCCGAGGCTATATTCCGTGTGTACCTCTTCAGGTCTTGCCAATGTTCCGAAGTATAAGTGTGCCTCTACCTCGAGCTCAAAATCAAGTCTACTTCAAGCCAGAATGGCGATCAGAAGTGCTCTCCCTGAGTACCATTCCCTGCCAGAGGCATCTTGGCCGTGTTTGCAATGAGTTCCTAGGAGACCAACTGCGACGGTGGAAACTAGAGTTCGAATGGCTGTTGCCTAGAACGCAAAGGTTCGGGATTTCCGAGACTAAAGTCTGGTTTAAATACCCAGAGGCGTGCCCTCGGCTTGAAATCTGTATGGAAGCCCCATAGGTTGAGATAGCGTGTATGCACCTCAATTCTGGATACTGAACCAACCTAGTTTGTCACCCCGTTGGAGAATAGGGAAAGTTGTGAATATGATCAGGAAGACAAGCAGCAGCCGTAGCTCCTACATACAGATGGTTGTTACTTGTTAGCATTTCAGAACCTTTGTACTGTGAGTTAAAGGTAAAGTGTTCGAAGAGCACGAAGGGAGATCCCCATCAGAGTAGAGCGGTTTACCGCCACTCATTTCATGAGGTGCTTTCTAAAGCGCCGTTTTGTCCATTTATCGCTTTCCTTAAGCATCATGCATTGTAATGCATTGTACCTGTCAAGTTTCTTTCTCAGTCATGCATGATATTGTATGTACGGTTCATTCAAAGAAGTTCCATTTGAGATCATTCACTTAGTGTATCAATCACACTTTACTTGCTTCACTCAGTGTATCTAACACACTTCATTCACTTTTAGTATATCCATCACACTTATTCACTTAGTGCATCTATCACACTTTGTGTTCACCTATTGTGTATCCATCACACTTATTCACTTAGTGCATCTATCACACTTTGTGCTTGTCTTTTGTGTATCCATCACACTTTGCTCACTTCACCTTTTGTACATCAATTACACTTTGCTCAAATAATGTATCTATCACACACTCGCTTTGCCTACTTTGTGTATCGATCACACACACTCACGCCATTGTTTCCTCGGTTAAAACCTTCCCTCTCTCCGTATGAAATACGTTGAGATACGCCTGTTGGTTACACCATTGTTTCCTCGGTTAAAACCTTCCCTCTCTCCGTATGAAATACGTTGAGATACGCCTGTTGGTTACACCATTGTTCCCCCGGTTAAAACCTTCCCTCTCTCCGTATGAAATACGTTGAGATACGCCTGTTGGTTACACCATTGTTTCCCCGGTTAAAACCTTCCCTCTCTCCGTATGAAATACGTTGAGATACGCCTGTTGGTTACACCATTGTTTACCCGGTTAAAACCTTCCCTCTCTCCGTATGGAATGCGTTGAGATATGCATGTTGGTTACACCATTGTTTACCCGGTTTCTACCTTTTCCTCTCTTGCGTATGATACGCTGAGAGACGACCCTTTCCTCTCTCGCGTGTGATACGCTGAGAGACGACCCTTTCCTCTCTTGCATGTGATATGCTAAGAGGTTCACCTTTCTTCTCTTGCGTGTGATACGCTGAGAAACTTATCTTCCCTCTCTTGCGTGTGATACGCTGAGAGGTTTACCTTCTCCCTCTCTTGTGTGTGATACGCAGAGAGATGTCTTGTGCGAGACTACGGGTATTCTCGGTAGTCGCTTTTAGCCTTCTCCGCGTGAGACGCAGTGAGCATTGCATTTTTTTTTCTTGCATCCTTTCTGCACAAGATGTAATTTTTCTCGAGTTTACTTCTTGCCTAGCTTTCGCTTAAAATGTTGCATTTATTTTGCATATTTGCTTCATTACAGCTCTCTTTGCATGATCATGAGTGATAACCGGCTTCGCGTAGCGTATAAGTCCAATCTTCAAACCGGCATCGCGTAGCGTATAAGTCCAATCTTCAAACCGGCTTCGCTTAGCGTGTAAGTCCAATCTTCAAACCGGCTTCGCGTAGCGTATAAGTCCAATCTTCAAACCGGCTTCGCGTAGCGTATAAGTCCAATCTTCAAACCGGCTTCGCGTAGCGTATAAGTCCAATCTTCAAACCGGCTTCGCGTAGCGTGTAAGTCCAATCGTCAAACCGGCTTCGCTTAGCGTGTAAGTCCAATCTTCAAACCGGCTTCGCGTAGCGTATAAGTCCAATCGTCAAACCGGCTTCGCTTAGCGTGTAAGTCCAATCTTCAAACCGGCTTCGCGTAGCGTATAAGTCCAATTGTCAAACCAGCTTCGCTTAGCGTGTAAGTCCAATTTTCAAACCGGCTTCGCGTAGCGTATAAGTCCAATTGTCAAAATCTTCCTGCATATCATTTTGCATTTTGCCCCTGCCTGCGGGCATGCCTGCGGGCACACATATCTCTGTTTATCTTGTATGATTGTCTAAGTCTTCGGCTTTGTCAAAAATGGGTCGTCTCTGGGCTTTGACATTCACTCCCGTCACTTGTGACTTCTGAGTTCTGTCAAAGAGGGGCAACTGTAGACACCCCATTTTTGACCGACCTTAAGACTCAGACGTTACCGATTGAGTGCTCGGTGATGTTGCATATTGTGCTCGTTCAGAAGTCTCAGAGTCGCGGCCGTGCGACCTGCCTCCGGACTTCCGAACCCTCTTCTGTGCCTTGCCTCGGTTTGCGAACTGGACTCGATTTTCTCTGTTTTCTTTCCTGAGGGGAGGGAGAGGTCCCGTAGACCATCTCTCAGTGGCCGTGGGCTACATTTCATGGCCGTAGGCCATTTTGCCCATTTCGGAGCCCGGTTCCCAGTTTTCGGAGCTGTCAGGCCGTGTGCCTCGGTTCGGGACCACCCAACCATCTCCGATTCCTCCGGTTCTTGGCATCCATCTCATTTACTCCCTAACGAGGGACACTGGGGTCTTAGATACCCACTTCGTGGCCGAATGCCACTTTCGGTGCTTAACAGCCTATTTTCGGGACCCCGAACTGCGTGTTTTGGTCCCCGAGCATTCGTTTTGCATCGATTTTTGTTCATTTTTGGCAGGTACCTCTGTTTTATCATAACGAGGGACACTGGGGTCTTAGATACCCACTTCGTGGCCGAATGCCACTTTCGGTGCTTAACAGCCTATTTTCGGGACCTCGAACTGCGTGTTTTGGCCCCCGAGCATTCGTTTTGCATCGTTTTTTGTTCATTTTTGGCAGGTACCTCTGTTTTATCCCCAGGAAGATCACTGGAGGGTGGGAGGCTAGCAATTGTCTCAGCAACCTGTTATGCTCTTCCGGCGCCCCCCCGGCGCCCGTTTTTCTCACTTCCGGGATAATGTTGAACACCCTAGGGCCATTTTCTTCGAGCCAAAACCACATATTTGTGTTGTACACACATGGGAGGACCCTAAAAACACATGGCCGGCCATTAATTCTTCTTTTCATTTTTGAACCTCTTTGAAAGTGGATCCGGGAAGGAGAAAAGTCTGCGCGGCTTCAGCGAAACGGGCGTAACTCTTTGCACAAGAGGAATTAAAATATGAGGCCACCACCATTGGAAAGCTTACTTCCGGGGATTCATTTTGCACTCAAGAATCTCCTAAGTCCAAATCCGAGGGGAGGAGATATGGTTGGTTGAAGCCCGGTTGGACTGAATCTGCGCGGTTTTACGGAAACTGGCATAACTTTTTCTACAGGAGGAATTTTAATGCAAGGTTTGCGTCATTGGAAAGCTAACTTCTGGGGCTTCATCTTAGGGGGTGGCCGGACATTTTTCTCCTATACTTGGCCGGCCGGCCACCTTTTCCAGCTGGCCGGCCACCTGCAACTAAAGCACCTTTTTGCCCACCTTTTCTCCGATTTTCTTGCCTATATAGCTGGCCTCCTAGCTCTTGAAGAAGGGTTGGAAAATATCTCTCAAGGATATACATTGATATCTCTCCAAAACCTCCAAAATCCTTAAGTTTTGGCCTCATTTGTTCATCAACACCAAGCACTACCTTCACCACTTCATTTCCAGCAGCAAGGAGGAGTTCTTGGAGGGTTTAGAAGCAACTTTCATCAAGCAAAGAGGTAGCAAAAGTCTTGTCTTCAAGGGTAAATCTCAAATCCCTCTTTTGTACCATTTTCTTGCTTCCTTCCTTAACCCTTTTTCCCTATTGTGTTGAGCTTCGACCCCTACTGAAAGTGGTCCCCTTTTGAGCTCATTTTGATCTTTCATTAAGGGCTCAACCCTGTTTGAGCCCTCTATGGCACACTTACTTCAATAGCATCTTCTATGTCAATATTTTGCATGATTTATTTGGCCTATGTGTGATCTGAATTGGAGCATCTCATGAACTTATATTGTGCTTATTTTGAGCCCCTCTTCAACATTGAAGAAGGGCTCAATCCTGTTTTCATGCTCCATGTGCAAGTTGCTTTGAATCCATGTTTTACCCTTGTTTTTGCATGCTTTTTCTAGCTTATGAGTGATCTGTTTTCGAGCATGCAATAAACTGTGAGTGGGCCTATTTTGAGCCCCTATTCAGCATTGAAGAAGGGCTCAACCATGTTTGGCCTTTCTATCATGCACTTGCTTCACAATCTCTCATATTTACCGTAAAATTGCATGATTTGTTTAGCCTCTGTGAGATCTGATTTGGAGCATGTCATGAACTGTGAGTAGGTTTATTTTGGGTCCCTCTACAATATTGTAGAAGGGACCAAACTTGTTGGGGGCCTCCATGTTATACTTGCCTTTATATCCCTCTTTGGCCCCCATTTTTGCATGCTTTTTAAGCCTATCTACCTTCTGTTTTCGGCCATCATCAGGTCTAGAAAAAGTCCTATTTTGATCTTCTTGACATATTCCATTAAGGGTCTTTTCTGGTTTGGTGAATGCTTGGTATACCTCTCTTTATAGCCCTCTTTTGGCTCATATTTTGCATGCTATGTTGAGCATATCTACATACTGTTTTGAGAGTTGTCATAAGCTGTAAATGTTCATATTTTCAGTCACTCTTCAATGTTGTAGAACTGTATTTTTCAGTTTGAGCATTGCGTATACCACCTACTTCATTATTCCCCTCTTTTCCCCCATTTTTGCATGCTATTTTTTTTCCATACTTGTGATTGTTGTTTGGCCATGCTTCGCACTGAAAAAATGCTAGTTTAGGGGCTGCCTAGCATCCGTCTTTACACTTCATGTCCATATTATGCATGTTTGGCATAGCTGCAAGTCATTTCGGGTACTTAGCATAGCATTTCGGGCATCGAGTGTAATTTTGCTATAATTCGGGGGCTGTTTTGCATCACTTTGGCCGCTGAAATTTGCATTTCCCCATGTGCCATATGCCACGTCTCATTTCGTATGCCATTTCATGCTTTAATTCATTGCCTCGGTTTGCGTGCCCGTGTGCACGCATTTCGAGGCGCCTCGTTTTCATCCATCGGCCTCTTATGTGAGTGTGGCTGAGGCTCTCTCATGTTAGTGTAAGTCCCTTTTGCATCCTGTATGCCATTTTAGTCTCATCGCATTGCGTATGCCATTTTCTCGATTTGCGTGCCAGTGTGCACGCATTTCGAGGCGCTTCATTTTCATCTATCGGCCTCCCGTGTGAGTGTAGCTGAGGCTCTCTCATGTTGGTATAAGCCCATTCTGCATTCTGTATGTCATTTTAGTCTCATTGCATTCGTATGCCATTTTCTCGGTTTGCGTGCCCGTGGGCACGCATTTTGAGGCATCTCATTTTAGTCTCATTGTATATCCTATTTCATGCCACTTCATGCCTTAGGGCCATCGCCTCGGTTTGCGTGCCCGTGTGCACGCATTTCGAGGCACTTCTTTTTTTATCCGACGGCATCTCGTGTGAGTGTGGCCGAGGTCCACTCGTATTAGTGTAAGTCCAATTTGCATTGCGTATGCCATTTCATGCCTTGGGATCATCGCCTCGGTTTGCGTGCCCGCATGCACGCATTTCGAGACATCTCATTTTCATAGCATTGTGCATGCTAGGATTCTATTTTAGTTGCATTCATGCATATCATGCATATTGCATCGTGTTCGGGATAGGAGTTAGCCCGGGCACGGGAAACGAGGCGCGTTTCGTACTCCGAGTGATGGAACGGGTCTCAATTCCCAAGTCACCGACACTCCGGATTACCCATGATGGAGTTAGGTTTTGTTGTAGCATTCATCTGCATTCACCCTATATTGAGTTGTGCAATCCGACTCCTCGGCCATCATGCATCGAGATGCGTGATTGGTGGCACGAGGATCGAGGCATGCATATATTTGTGAAATACATTGCTATGCCCCTTTCCTGTTCTCTGTTGCAGTAAAATGAGGAATCAGCAACTTTTCGGAGTCTGGCGCGCATTTCGAGAAACATTGCAAACAGAGACTAATTGGGGCATCCCAGTGGATTTCCGCGCAACGCAGTCCAGCATACATCATTTATCAGAAGCGAGGCAGCCCCTGGCTTGCATGCCAGTTTATCGCTTTCTTCTTTAATTTGTTAATTAATTAGATCTGTATATTATTTCGGACTGTAATATTCTTTTATTCGGACTGTATTATTATTTATTCGGACCCTCTGCGCGAGGGCATAACTGTAATAAGTGTGGGTGAGTGTGATGTATGTCTTCCAACCCCACGTCTTTCTTCCCTTTTATTTACCCGCTTATGATGGTTAGATTAGGGCATATCTCAGTTAGCATACAGTATGACAGCATGTTTGCATCATTCATCTGTTTTGCACGCACCGGGCTCGGCGCATCATACAAACTACATTTGTATTTCAATTCCAAATTGAATACTTGATAGCTGTAGCATTTCACATGCCATGTTTAGAATAGCCGAGCCTGCTATAGTTGCATCTTTGCATGTGTTGCATTAGGCATTTCTGTATAATTAGGATCATGCATGATTTCTAATCGATTTTCTGTTTTGACTTGGAGTACTCGGTGAGTTTTATGCTTTAGCATCCTTGCATGCGTGTGAGTGTTGCCATGAATAGCATGCTTGCCATGAGGCTATGTGCTTGCGTTATATAACTGCCTTGAATGCCTGTGGGTAGAGGTTGAGTTGCTTGGATTGGACAATTCATCAAATGTTTGTTTTAAGCCCACTAGATAGTGGCAAAATCATGTTTTCTAAGCCCACCTGAGGGTGGCAAATCCACGTCTTAGCCTACCTGCGGGTAGCACCATCAAACCATTTTCAAACAAACAAACATGAAATGTTTTGTTCCAATTCAGGCGGCCCAGTCTATACTTGTTTGCTGTGAGTATCACATAGTAACCTAGGCTAATAACCGGAATAAGAGCATACGATGTTTTCAAAATAAGATATCATGGTTAGTAGAGGCCGGTCTTTGACCGGGCGAGCGGGGGTGCTCACGAAGTGACCTTCCCCAATCGTACCCAAGTTCCCGAGCCGAGGCAACTTTGGTGATGACGGACACGTGGCCTTTGGCACCAAGTCAGGGTTTCCTAAATTTCCCATTAAAAAACATTTAGGTGGCGACTCTGTATCTGGCAAAGCAGTCCATGTTTGGCACTTCTTTCAAAAATCTGTTTTCCAAAACGATTTGCCGGATTTGGACTCTTTGGTTCAAGATTAAGAACCGTGGCACGAAATCGAGTCCGAGCTGTAGCGAGGTCCCCCGCGGGCTTGTTACAGTTTCTGGCGACTCTGCTGGGGATTTAGAGAACTTGACTTGAACTCATGATATCTGGTTTTGACTATACTTGTGTGTTTCTTTGCATTCCATTTGCATTGGTGCGCCTAGGATACCGTGTTTGCCATATGCCATTCCCGAACGATTTGCCGGAGGCTTGTCTTGTCAAGTCATGTCCATAAGGCTGATCGGCTCTGGGCTCTGACAGCATGGGAACACAAACCCCGGTTTTACCGGGGCACCCTTTTTGACCATTCGACCTAGTGCATATCGAAATCCATAGTGACCATTCCAAACTAGGACAGGTTGCTTACCCGTTTATAGGTTGTTTGAAACCGCTGTGTGCGTAGTAAAACCCTAGCTCCTGACAAAATAGGACAGGGAAACCCTACCCCAACATAGGGGTGTTTTGGCTCTCACTTATCTGTTATGTGCTTGTTAGAGTGCGTCTCTACAGGAATGCATGTATCAGTCTATGAGTTTGGGCATCAGGCCTGCGGGCATCAGTTCAGTATTTCGGGATTCAGTTTACCCGAGGGTTTCAGATTTGAGGCAGAATTTTGGGGGCAGAATTCAGTAGAGGGCACAGTTATCCTGTTATGCTCATATCCGTTTTGGTGAAATCAGGCTGAGATGCTGCATGTTTTCTTTTGCTAGGGTAGTCCTGGAACCATAGCTTCAGAAGGCTCCGATATCCCCCGGGTACATTGGACTAGTGCTGATAGACTTTGTTAGGTCAGAAATTCGATTCAAGGGCAACCAGTGTTCTTTCGCTGAGGCAAGGCAAAGGAAGGCCAGTCAGGGCTCACCGGTTCATTTGATCCGTCAGTCACCAGTCACATCACTTTGTTCGGACTCAGCAGACCGTGATGTCACAGGGTTCGGAAGAATTTGTGGCCGTGGTAGCAGCGTTGAATCAGG